>BSBK01003032.1:0-2500 GCA_027943335.1 Chamaecyparis obtusa
CTTGAGATCAGACAGAGGTGGTGAATTCATCTCCCATGAATTCAATAATTTTTGCATTGAAAGAGGAATCAAAAGACAGGTATCAGCCCCGAGAACTCCTGAGCAAATGGAATAGCCGAAAGAAGGAATAGATCTATCATGGACTGTGCAAAGACTCTAATGATTGAAAAGAACATTGCTATGAAATACTGGAAGGAAGCTATCAGCACTGTATTTCATACCTTGAACCAAGTACAGCTGAGAAAAGACACATTCAAGACTCATATGAGCTATGGTATGGCTACAAACCAAATGTAAGTTACCTAAAAGTATTTGGTAGTAAATGTTACATCTTAAAAGAATCTAGAAAAGGAAAATTTGATGTAAAAAGTGATGAAGGAATATTTTTGGGATATTCTTGCAAAAGTAAGGCATATAGATGTCTAAATTTGTCTACTCACAAAGTCATAGAAAGTGCACATGTGAGAATTGATGAGTTTGCAGAAAAGATTGAAGAAGAAAGCAAAAAGGAACCAAAGGACTACAGAAAATTTGTTTACATCGAACCTGATACATTGCCAGACACATGTAAGGAGACTACATCTATCGAGCCCAGTACAGTAACTGAGTCACAAGAAGAAGTTCAGACCGAGTCACAAAGTACCGAGTCTCAGTCTGAAGCTACCGAGAAAGTATCTACCGAGCCCGAGCAATTTGAACCTAAAGATGAAGAAGATGACAATGTAACTCATTCAGGAAGCAAGGAACCTGTATTAGCTAAGTACGTCAGAAAGCATCATAAACCAGATCAGATTATTGGAAATAAATCAGATGGTACTATGACAAGAAGTAAACTAAATGGTACATGTTTATTTTCTGATTTTGAACCTAAAAATGTTAAAGATGCATTAGAAAATGAAAGTTGGATTGAGGCTATGAATGAAGAAATAGAGCAAATAGAGAAAAATAAGACATGGACTCTTGTACCTAGGCCTAAAGATAAAAATGTAATTGGAACAAAATGGGTATTCAGAAATAAGTTGAATGAAGATGGTCAAGTATCAAGAAACAAAGCAAGATTGGTATGTAAAGGATATTCTCAAGAAGAAGGAATAGATTATGCAGAGACTTTTGCTCCTGTTGCAAGATTAGAAGGTGTGAGGACTTTACTTGCATATGCAGCACATAAAGGATTTAAGGTATATCAAATGGATATCAAATCTACTTTTCTCAATGGTATTCTTGAGGAAGAAGTCTACATTGAGCAACCTGAAGGTTTTATTGATCCAGACAAAAGGGATATGGTCTGCAAATTACACAAAGCATTGTATGGTCTGAAACAAGCTCCTAGAGCATGGTATGAAAGATTACATAACTATCTTACTCAGATTGATTTCAAAAGGGCTAATGACAACAACAATTTATACATCAAAGAAGGATCAGATAACAAAATTGTTTTGGTAGAAATATTTGTGGATGATACTGTGTTTATAGGAAATGATGATCAATGCAAAGAATTTTCAGAGCTTATGAACAAAGAATTTGAAATGTCTATGTTTGGTCAAATAAAATTCTTTGTTGGACTTCAGATTCAACAGAACAAAAATGGTATCTACATTACTCAGTCTAAATATATCAGGGAAATACTTAAGAAATTTGGTATGGAAGATTCAAAACTAGTTGGTACACCCATGTGTACTGGACTGAAGCTTACCAAAGATGATGATTCAAAAGAAGTAGATAAAACCTTATACAGATCAATGATTGAAAAATTACAGTATGTAGTACACACAAGGCCTGATATTGCCTTATCAGTTGGAATAGTGGCAAGATTCTCGGCTAAACCCAGAGAAAATCACATGATGGCAATCAAAAGAATCTTGAGGTATTTAAGGGGAACTGAAGATTATGGCTTGTGGTATAAATTTGGAGGCAATCTGGATTTAAAAGTGTTTACTAATTCTGATTGGGTAGGAAACATTGATGACAGAAAGAGTACAAGTGGTGGAGCATTCTTTCTTGGCAAAAGGTTAGTATCTTGGACTAGTAAAAAGCAAAACTGCACATCCCAATCCACATCAGAAGTAGAATATGTTGTTGCAGCAGTAAACTCCTCTAATATTATATGGTTTAAACAGCTTTTGGAAGGCATGAAGGTTGAGATCAAAGAACCAGTTGTTATGTTTTGTGATAATACAAGTGCAATAAATATTTCAAAGAATCCAGTAATGCATTCCAAAACCAAGCACATTGCAATTAAATATCACTTTGTCAGAGAATTGGTGCAGGACAAGGAAATCAGATTGGAATATATTCATACAAAAGAACAAATTGCAGATATCTTCACCAAGCCACTACCTAAGGATGCATTCTTGTATCTAAGAGGCAAGTTAGGGGTCACTCCCCTGTCCGAGGTTAACTAAATAAAGTTTTAGTGATGCATCAACCAGAACATGTTGAAGATCAATCAGTTGATGTAGCATAGTTAGGGAATCATTGCATATGAATCAGTACATAAGGT
>BSBK01003032.1:7500-30000 GCA_027943335.1 Chamaecyparis obtusa
CATTTTGGGTTCTTGTTTTAAGGTTATTTTGCCTAGTCCTTGGGTTAGCCCTACATGGCTTATAACTATTACTTTAATTGCTACTATTCGCTTTAGATACTCTGGTTTAATCTTTTTCAATGGAACTGTTATGTTTGTTTTTTATAGAGGCAGATTAGACCTTGTTCTTTCTGTTGTTAATCTATTGTTGAAATACTTATGACTAGTGCCATTAATATGTTGTTAATGTGCCTCTAGTCCTTATGTTCCTTGAGCCAGCACCCTTTTGCTACTTTTTCTATCAAAAATATACTCATATATATATGTGTGTGTGTGTGTGTGTGTGTGTGTGTGTGTGTATTTATATATATGTATATGTATATGTATATATATTCTTGAACTACAACTGATTTGAAATCTGATTAAAGAATCCATGATTAAAGATCACTAAGGAGTTGCTAATTAGATATGTAATATGATTAAATCAGTATTATGTTGTCATTGATGTCAACTAGTTTGACAACGCTTATGTTGTAAGTTACTATACTAAGACATCTGAAGAAAGGTGAAAGAGATGAAGAATAGAGAAATCTACATGAGAAAGATGTACATGACAGATGAGGATAAGGAACACATTGAGTAACTTGTTGATGAGTCTATGACTTGATGATATTGACTTCATTATGTTGTATTCATCTATGATGAAGTATAGAGCTGAAAGACACAAAGCAGTGTTGTCGGTAAATGAAGCAATTCTAGTATACACCGACGAAGTATAGTGTATACCGATCGCAGTATTAACTGAGCAATGTTCACTGATGCATTTCTTTGTTAACCGAGTGGAACATAGTGAATTAAATGATTAGTTTAGCCAATAAGATCGATGAGCTAGCAAGGGTATGACATTGAGGTAACGGATAATGTTTCTTACATAGATCGATGGCTGACAAAATTTAGGAAAGATCTAAAGGATGAGAATCAAATGTTTTATTGACACAAGTGCCGAGAAAGTTTCAAGTAGAAAAATCTATGAATGTGGTTAAGCGGAAAAATATGATGGCGGTAAAGAAAATGATTTACCCGTCTATATAAGAGAACATAATTTCTTTATAGAAAATTTTGGAAGAAGTAGAAACTATAGGAATATCATCTAAACAAGGCTTTCATGCATTCTGATCATACTGGTTAAGTAAGAACCCAGCTATAGAACAATTATCGAGCTACAAAGAGCAATTACTGACAAACAGTAAGTTGACACAGTATTGAATCTGAAGTGAAATATTGATCAAAATGATTTGTTTGGACTAAATATTGATCTGTAATCTACAATTGAAGTTGTATTAATGCAAATCATTTATTTTTACATATTTAACCATTGTATACAGTCAAAATCTCTTAACCGAGTGGACTCTGAAAGTCTTATGATGTATCATTCATAGAATGAACATTGTTATCCTGTCAACCCTATAGTGAATGTTGGTTGGATGATAACTTCTCGTCTAAAATCCTCTAACAAGGTCACACCTAACAGTGTGTTTGTAAACCTTTAATAGGGTTGGGTCTTAACCGACCTCACTTCAGAAGAGTGAATAATTTTGGGTTGCCGGTCACAGGTGGTTTTTCTTTTTACAGGGTTTCCTTGTTAAATCTCTTGTGTTATGTGTTGATTGTGATATTTGTTTGTTCTCATTCTTTACATGTTACATGTTAGATTTGATCAGTAACTATTATATCATTTGACTGGTAATCGGTAAAAGCACAAATAGTGAAAGTATTTATTCTTTACCGAGGAGCAGAAATTGAAGAAGTTGTTTTGAATTATACATTTTGTTTTGGGACACTAGATAACTGATTCACCCCCCCCCCTCTCAGTTATTCTAACAATTGGTACTAGAGCACTGGTTGCTTAGAATGATGTTTTAAGGACTTAAGCATAAAGGTCTCAAGATGTATAAGAGGGAAGTACCAAAACTGAACAAAGAGAACTTTGCAGTATGGCAAAGCCAGATGAAGTTGCACATATCTAAAATTGGGAACTCTACACTAGATCTAATGGAGAATGGCTACATACAACTGCCCACTGGTCCCTTAACTCTTGATCAACTGAAGGACAAGCATGAACACAATGTTACTATGATGGAACTTGCTGCTGCCTATACCGATGCTGAATTTGAAGATATTAAGACATGTATGACTACCAAAGCAATGTGGGATAAGTTAACACTAATATACAGTGGAGATCTGAATGTTAAAAGAGCTCGAGCTGAAAGTCTAAGAGGCAGATTTGATGATATGAGAATGAAAGAAGGTGAGAACATTGTCCAATATTCAAATAGACTCAAAGAGGTGGTACATGCTATTAGAGCATCTGATGGAGTAATTGATGATGAAATAGTGATAAGAAAGATTCTCAGAACTTTGCTACCAGTTTATGCAATTAGGATTTCTGCAATTCATGAAACAAGAGCTACATCCAACCTTACTCTTGACACTCTGATTGGTAAACTTACAACCTTTAAATTAAACATCTTCTACTTCCTCTTTATCAGTTCTGACAAGTCTTCTTTCATCATCATAGATCTTCACCTTTTTGCTCTCAAAAGCCAGTCGGTGGCTTGAATTGTTCAGTTGAGCCACACTTAACAGATTATAGTTCAGTCCATCTACCCATTATGCATTTTCACATTGTAATCTGTCATTGATCATCAGTGAGCCTTTACCTCTTACCATACAAGGTGCATCATTTCCCATTCTCATAGATCCTCCATTATATTCAACAAGATGATCAAACTTCTCTACATCACCGGTCATATGATGTGTACGGCCACTGTCTATGATCCATGTATCATTTCTGCTTACTTTAGAGATTAGTGTTGTCTCTTCATGTTTCTCTTCCTCCCCCGAGTCATCTTTCATAGCAACAAATATGACTTCTATGTCATCATTAGAATTAGATTCAGTTTCAATATCTTTGGCTATGTAACATACCTTTTTGCCTTTTTCATCTCGGTTGTCTCTATTGTCAGAACTGGTACATAATCTAGAGGTAATCTATTTTATCTTGATATGAATCAGTCTTCTTGTTTGTTAATAAAGGATGAAGATGCTTGGTTGTGGCATAGAAGGTTATGCCATGTGAACTTTGACGACATGATCAAGATTAGTAGAAAGAAAAGAGTTAGAGGATTGCCTAACTTGACAAAACTTGATCATGCCTTGTGCCATGAATGTCAGAAAGGTAAGATGACTAAGTCTATTTTTAAAAGAAAAGACTATTCAACAAAGAAGATACTTGAGTTGGTTCATACCAACCTATGTGGTCCTATGAGAACTCAGAGCTATTCTGGTAATAGATATTTTATTATTTTTGTTGATGATTATACTAGACTAATGACTATTATGTTTCTGAAAGAGAAATCTGAAGCTTTCAAAATGTTTAAGTGGTATAAAGCTAAGGTAGAGAAAGAAATTGGAAAGGAAATAAAATGCTTAAGATTTGATAGAGGAGGTGAATTTATCTCTGATGAATTTACTAATTTCTATAATGAGCATGGAATTAAAAGATAGGTCTTAGCACCGAGGACACCTCAGCAAAATGGAATTGCTGAAAGGAGGAATAGGTCTATAATTGACTAAGCTAGAACATTGATGATATAGAAGAATGTTGCTCAGACATATTGGAGGGAACCTGTCAGTACAGCTGTGTATGTTCTTAACCAAGTACAACTGAAGAAGGACACCAACCAAACACCTTATGAGCTATGGTCTGGACACAAACCTACTGTAAGTTATTTCAAATTTTTTGGAATTAAATACTTTATTTTGAAAGATGAGAGAAATGGAAAATTTGATTCTAAAGGAGATGAAGGGATATTTTTGGGATATTCCACTACAAGTAAAGCATATAAATGTTTGAATAAGGTTACAAATAAGATAGTTGAAAGTACTAATATTCGTGTTGATGAGTTTGATGATAAGAACACAGAGGAAAGTATAAAGGAACTGAAAGACTATGGTAGATTCACTTACATTAAACATCTAGAGTATCCACCAATGCCGCAAGTTGTGACAACCGGTTAGTAGGGAAACAATACAAGACAACAGGCAACACAAACCGATGAACAAGATGGAGCTACCGAGCAAGAAAATGACCTTGAGCAAGATGAGCAAGAAAGGAGAAATCAAGTTTTGGCTAGTTTTGTCAAAAGACATCATCTTGAAACATAAATCATTGGAGATAGACATGCTGGAATGTAGACTAGAAGCAAAATAAGACAAGGTACATGTCTAATTTGTGAATTTGAACCTAAAATTGTGAAAGTTTCATTAGAGAATGAAGAATGGGTTAATGCAATGAAGGAGTAAATAGAGCAAATAGAGAAGAACAAAACTCAGTCCTTAGTACCCCGACCAAAAGATAAGAATGTTATCGGTACTAAGTGGATATATAAGAATAAATTGAATGAAAATGGTGAAGTCACAAGAAATAAAGCTAGATTGGTATGCAAGGGATATGCACAAGAAGAAGGCATTGACTATGGTGAAACATTTGCACCTATTGCTAGATTAGGAGTTAGAATGCTACTTGCATATGCTACACACAAAAAATTCAAAATCTATCAAATGGATGTGAAGTCAGCATTTTTGAATGGTATACTTGAAGAAGAGGTCTACATCAAACAACCTGAAGGATTTGTTGATCCTGATAATAAAGACATGGCATGTAGATTACATAAAGCTTTATATGGTTTGAAGTAAGCACTGAGAGCATGGTATGAAAGACAGCATACTTACTTGTTAAGTATTGGATTTGTTAGAATAAGTGAAAACAACAATCTATATGTGAAAGGTGATACTGATGATACTATTATCATTGCTGAAATATTTGTTGATGATATTGTTTTTGGAGGCTCAGATCTTGTTTGCAAGGCATTTGCTGATGAAATGCAAAATGAATTTGAAATGTTTATGTTCGAAGAGATTAAGTTCTTTCTTGGACTACAAGTGATTCATCAGAGTGATGGGAAATTCATCACACAATCTAAATACATAAAGGAAGTACTGAAGACATTTGGCATGGAAGATGCTAAACCTGTGGGAACACCGATGGCTACTAGATGAAAATTAACAAAGGAGGATGAAACTATAGAGGTAAACCAAACACTTTACCAATCCATGATTGGTAAGTTAATGTACGTAGTTCATAGTAGACCAGATATAGCACATGTTGTGGGTATTGTTGCAAGATTTTCTAGTAATCCTAGAGAATCACACATGATAGCTACAAAATGAATCTTAAGATACCTGAAGAAAATAGAGAATTATGGATTATGGTATCCAAAGGAAGGGAAGTTTGAACTAAAAGTTTACATCGATGTTGATTGGGCTGGAAATGTGGATGATAGAAAAAGCACCACCGGAGGAGCATTTTTTTTGGTCAAAGACTTGTAACATGGACAAGTAAAAAGCAAGCTTGTATTTCTTAGTCTACAGCTGAAGCAGAGTATGTTGCTACTGCTACTAACTGTTCAAAAATTGTATATATCAAACAAGTGTTGGAAGGAATGAATGAGGTAATCACTGACCCGGTGATTATATATTGTGACAACACTAGTGCTATTAATATTTCAAAGAATCTTGTGATGCACTCTAAGACAAAGCATATATCTATTAAGTATCATTACTTAAGAGAACAAGTGCAAGAGAAGCAAGTAAAGTTAAAATTTGTCACATCTAAAGAACAACTTGCAGATATTTTTACAAAGCCTCTACCGAAGGACACATTTGAATACTTGAGGACTAGACTTGGGGTCCGTCCCCTGTCTATCGGTCACTAATGTGATTTGGTTGTTCCATCAGCCTACTTATATCAGAAGACTATTCATGTTGATGTAGCATAGTTCACACTTTGAATCATGTTCAAGGTTGTGATTAAGTTTGAGAACTTGAACCGAATGGAATATTAGTATACAAAGATACAGAGGAAGACATAATTATTTGTTTATTTATTTCTTTGGCATTTCTGTCAAAGGGAGAGATAAATAATATGAAAAGGAAGAAGCTATGAAAAGGAACAAGCACCAAGGAGAATTATCTAAGGGAGAGAGAATCTAAAGAGATAGACTATTGAAGATTAGTTACAAAGAACAGAAACATAACAGAAGCAGGAATAGGAGAACTAAAAAGATCACAACTACAGAATAGTAAAGTTGTATTATTTAATGTTGTTTAGTAACATAGTGATTAAACATATTAAGTATATTTGACTTACAACATTTTGTTTACAAAGTTGTAGAATGTATGTTTGGTATGTGTATGGTACATTTCATATTACTTAAGTTGTCATCAATGCCAAAGGGAGAGATTGTTGAACTACAACTGATTTGGAATCTGATTGAAGAATTCATGACTAAAGATCACTGAGGAGTTGCTGATTAGATATGTAATATGATTAAATCAGTATTATGTTGTCATTGATGTCAACTAGTTTGGCAACACTTATCTTATAAGTTACTATACCGAGACATTTGAAGAAAGGTGAAAGAGATGAAGAACAAAGAAATCTACATGAGAAAGATGTACATGACAGATGAGGATAAGGAACACACTGAGTAACTTGTTGATGAGTCTATGACTTGATGATATTGACTTTATTATGTTGTATTCATCTAAGATGAAGTATAGAGCTGAAAGACATAAAGTAGTGTTGTTGGTAAATGAAGTAATTCTAGTATACATCGACGAAGTATAGTGTATACCAATCGCAGTATTAACCAAGCAGTGTTCACCAACATGTTTTTTTGTTAACCAAGCAAAACAGAATGAATTAAATGATTATTTTAGCCGATAAGATCAATGAGCTGGCAAGGGTATAACATCGAGGTAACGGATAATGTTTGTTACACAGATCGACGGCTGATGAAATTCAAGAAAGATCTAAAGAATGAGAATCAAACGTGTTATTGACACAAGTGCTGAGAAAGTTTGAAGTGGCAAAATCTAATGGTGGTAAAGAAAACAATTTACCCGTCTATATAAGAGAACATAATTTCTTTACAGAAAATGTTGGAAGAAGTAGAAACTACAGGAATATCGTGTGAACAAGGTTTTCATGCATTCTGATCATATTGGTTAAGTAAGAACCGAGCTGCAGAATAATTACTGAGCTACAAAGAGCAATTACCGATGCACAATAAGTTGACATAGTATTCAATCTAAAGTGAAATATTGATCAGAAGGATTTGTTTGGACTAATTATTAATCTATAATCTACAATTGAAGTTGTGGTGAAGGGTGCTCCCCTTAATACCACAAACACATAACAGAAATAGAGAAACAACAACAATATGCAAGAACAGAAAATTGGCTTCTTATTATCTCCACAAATGTGGAATTACAAACTTTCAGAATTACAATATGCAAAGCCACATGGGCATTCCCTTACAATATTGTGTAGGACAAAGCCTCGAACTATTACCCAGATCTACTACCCAGAACTATTCTGAATTGCCTAAGACAATAATAGAGCCTTCCTTATATAGGCAATTTTCCACCGCCTAGGAAGGTTCCAGAATTTTAGCCAATAAGGCCGACCAAACTTAGAATTATTTTATTTTACATTTTATTACATCATAGTCAGCTCAAGATAACCTTTGAAACCCGAACAAAAATTTTGAAGAAAATTATTTTCCGCTATTTCAGGTGACCTAGCTTCCCAAGACCATAAGTCATCACCAGTTGACCCGATCGGCTATTATAGCCCCATTTCAAAAATGTCACGAAGTGCTCTACAGGCTTGACCCATGAAAAATGCCCATCACCCAAATTTTCAACCTCATTCGGGGCTTCTAAAGCCTTCAAAACTGAGTTTAAAGTTTCTGTACCCTGCTGCCAATACCGAAAATCTTCAATATCTTCAAAACTAGACCTGATCTAGCCATGAAACTTTGCTGGCAGGCTGATATGACTGAGATGAACCTCCACATGTAAAATTAGAACATTCTGAGATCGTAAGACCAGCTTACTAAAAATAGCAAGTTTCCATAAATAGCAACTCTGCACAAGATAGCCCTTATTGAATATAAAAATAGAAATATTTTTTTGGGTGATGCAAGATTGCTCTTACACCCAGGATGCTCCTCCATCAGACACCCAGGGTAATTTGAGAAGTGACCCTGTCACGACTCAGGTGTGCAGATGAAAACTAAGATGGTTAACCTCCTTTGTTAGCCATGATGAATCTTCAATAGGTCATCCTTTCCATTTGACCAAATACTCTTCATATGTCCTATTCCTTCTGCTTCTGCCAACACGACTGTCTAGTATGTCTTTAATCTCCTTGATATCTGAACTGGTTGCTGGAATACTCCACTGTGCTACTGCAACCTCATCTTCAACACCTCCTTCATGATACTCTGTCAAATCTGAAATGTTAAACACTGGTGAAATATTCAGCTCACTAGGCAATTCTACCTCATATGCATTTCTTGAATCATGCTTCTTCAATATCTTACATGGTCCAAACTTCTTCATTTTTAGCTTGTTATATGTACCAACCAAAAATCGCTCCTTCCACAAATGAACCATAACTTCATCGCCAACCTGAAATTCTTTATGCTTCCTTTTCTCATCTGCCTTAGCCTTATACTGCGCATTCATCTTGGTAATATGCTTCCTCACCTCCTCAAAGATGTTCTTCAAGTGTTCTGCAAAATCCTCAGCTTCAGCACTACTTATTTCTCCTTTATCTATCTTTCTCAATTCAGATGCATTTCTTGGGCTACTTCCATATACAATTTGGAATGGTGATTTACCACTGCTCCTATTGACAGAATTATTGTATGCAAATTCTGCCTATGGTAAAATCAAATCTCATCCTGTTGGCTTATCTCCAACCAAACATCTCAGCAAATTTCTTAAACTCCTATTCACCACCTCTGTCTGTCCATCAGTTTGTGGATGATGTGATGAACTGAACTTCAAATCTATCTTCAACCTCTTCCACAATGTCCACCAAAAATATCCAACAAACTTAGTATCTCGATCTGAAACTATGGTCTTTGGCAAACCACGTAGTCTCACCACTTCTCTAAAAAATAATTCTGCTACATGAACAACATCATTAGACTTCTTGCAAGGAATGAAATGTGTCATCTTTGAAAATCTGTCAACCACCACAAAAACTGAATCATGTCCCTGCTGTGTCCTCGGTAAACCAAGAACAAAGTCCATACTGATATCCTCCCAAGGCTTCTCTAGTATAGGCAATGACTGATACAACTCTGTATTCTGCTTCACTCCTTTTGCCATCTGACATACTCTGCAACTCTGTACAAACTTCTTCACATCTTGTTGCAATTGTGGCCAATAATAATTTTCACTAACCAAAGCAAGGGTTTTATCACGACCAAAATGTCCCGCCAATCCTCCACTATGCTTCTCCTTGATGAGCTTCTCCCTCATAGAACTTTGTGGAATGCACAACTGACTCCCTCTGAATAGCATATCATCTTGGATGATGAAATCCAACCATTTCGTCCTGTCTAGAGTAACAGGTTCTGTACAAGCTTTCCAAGCTTCACCAAAATCAGGATCCTCTGGATATAAATTCTTGATTTTTTTGAACCCAACCACTTCAATCTGCATTTCTGTCAGCAATAGTTATCTTCTGCTAAGAGCATCTGCAACCCTATTAGACTTTCCACTCCTGTGTTTCAAAACAAATGTATAACTCTGCAAAAACTCAACCCATTTCAAATGCCTTTGATTCAATTTTCCTTGACTATTCAAATATTGCAAAGCTTGATGATCAGTATACAAAACAAACTCTTTAGGAAGTAGATAATGTCTCCACTTCTTTAATGCCTGAACTATAGCATAAAATTTCTGATCATAAACAAAATATTTCCTCTTGGCATCATTTAACTTCTCACTGAAATAAGCAACAGGTTTACCTTCTTGGATCATAACAGCTCCTATTGTAGTACCACTAGTATCACAATCTACTTGAAACACCTTATTAAAATCTGGAAGTGCTAAAATAGGTTGTTCTGTAACTTTTTGTTTCAACAATTGAAAACTTTTTTCTGTCCCATTAGTCCACTTAAACTCTTTTCTATCTCCTCTCATTGTTTCACTCAAGAGTCCACAAATACTGCTAAAATCTCTGATAAACTTTCTATAAAAGCTAGCTAGACCATGAAAAGATCTTACCTCAATAGCACTCCTTGGAGTAGGCCATTCAAGGATAGCCTGTATCTTCTCTGGGTCCATTTTTAGATCTTCTGCTGAAACTACAAATCCCGAATACACTAACTCTTTGTTCACAAAACTGCACTTCTTCAAATTAATCAACAATTTCTCTTCTCTCAACTTCTCAAATACCATACGAATATGCATCATATGCTCATCCAATGTCTTACTAAAGATCAAAATATCATCTAGGTAAAAAATGACAAACTTACCCAGAAATTCTTTCAGAACCTCGTTCATGAGCCGCATGAAAGTGTTCGGTGCATTGGTTAGCCCAAAATGCATGACTAACCACTCATATACTCCTTCCTTTGTCTTGAAGGTAGTCTTCTATTCATCTCCTTCTCTGATCTGAATCTAATGATATCCACTCTTCAGATCTATCTTTGAGAAATACACAGCTCTACTCAAACAGTCCATAATATCATCCATTCGTGGCAATGGAAACCTGTACTTGATTATGATCTTATTTATTGCCCTAGAATCTGTACACATCCTCCATTCTCCATTCTTCTTTGGTGCTAATACCGCTGGTACAACACAGGGACTCAGACTCTCACGGATCAATCCTTTCTGTAACAGTTCATGTACTTGTCTGTTCAACTCCTCACTTTCTGCAGGTGTCATTCTGTGTGCTGCCTTATTCGGCAAACTCATTCTTGGGGTCAAGTCCATCTGATGACTAATCTTCCTGACTGGTGGTAATCCATCAGGCACGTTATTGGATACAATATCCTGAAACTCATTCAAAAAATCTACAACTTCTACGGGAACATCTTCTACTTCCTCTTTACCAGCTTTTAGAATTAAAGTAAAACATACATGCTCATGCCTCATACCATCTAGGAAATTTCTTCCATCAAAAAAAGTTATCCTTGCATTACCACATACCTTTTCTTCAATCTTCTTCAATGGTTTTAGCTTATGTCGAACTCCATCCTTTGTCAGAGAATAGGTATTCGCACGACCATCATGTACAACACATCTGTCAAACTGCCATGGTCTACCCAACAACATATGACATGCATCCATAGATATGATATCACACAATACCTCATCTTGATATCCGCCAATCTTGAACTTCACCAAGCATTGTTCATTGACCATGACCTTGTGGTCATCCTATACCTAGGCAATCCGATATGGATGTGGGTGTTTCTGTCTCTTGAGCTTCAACTTTGTCACCATCTTTTCTGACACCAAATTGTCAGTGCTTCCACTATCAATAATCACATCACAACATTTACCTTCATACTTGCACCTGGTGCGAAATAGGCTCCTCCTTTGCTCAGGTTCATTCTCACCACTCAACAGGACTCTTCTATTAATCAACGTTTCTCCTCTTTCAGCATCTTCAAAATTTGATGATCTGGCATCTTCATCTACATGTGCAGCTCTGGCCTGGCCTTCACTTCTCCTATCTGTTCTACCTTGGCACTGAGGACATTCAAATGCCCTATGACCTTCTTCTTCATAGTGAAAACATGTTCCACGGAAGCCACCTCTTCCAAATCCTTGTCCTCTTCCTCTTCCTCTCTGATCTCTATTATTCTGATCTTGGAAGCGATTAGAATTATTTCCTCACTGATTCTGACTGCTACTGGCCTCATCCTTCTTTTTCGGATGTTCATTTCAGCCACCATATGATCGTCCACCAGATCGTCCACCGCGACCTCTTCCATTTTGTCTGCTCTCAAAATTCTTATTTAGCTTTTCCTCTACTTTTAGGGCAAACTGGTATGCCTCTTCAATACTATTCATTCGAACCAGATTCAGCTCCTCCTGAATGCTTGACCTTAACCCATTAAGGTATCAGGCAACTTTCTCCTTATCAGATTCTATATGGACTGTTCTGATGAGAAGTCGATAGAACTCTTCTGTATACTCCTGAACAGATCTTCTTGCTTGCTTCAAACTCTATATTTTCTTCAGTAGGTCAAGCTCATAATCAACAGGAATGAACTGTCACTTCAATTTATCCATCATCCGATCCCATCTCGTGATTTTCTCCTTTCCCCTTGTATTTCGCTCGAACTGAATCTCTTGCCACCATATCTTCGCATGACCTTTCATTCTGGCCTTCGCAAATTTGACCCTATCAAGATCCTCAACATCTTCATACTCAAAATATTCATCACATTCATTGATCCAGTCGATTAATTCTTTTGGGTTAAGATTTTCAGAAAATGTAGGAACCTCAATCTTAGGTCTTTTCCCAATCTTAGAAATGGCCCGAAAAAGTCTTTCTTCCTCTTGGTTCACAATTTTGACTTCTCCTTCTTGATATTCTTCTTCAGCTTCATCCTCACTTTCATCTCTGAAATTAAGATTCATTCCTCTATGAATCTCTTCTTGCAATGCTCGCACTTGTCTCTACAGTGCCCTAACCTCAGGTGTTACAACACCAGCTCTTCCGCCACATTCCCTTCGTGGAGGCATTTTCACGATGCATGCTGAACCCTAACCACGATCCTGGTGCAAACTACCTCACAGGCGGCGATCTGTTTACACACTCAGGAACTCCTGCTCTGATACCACTTGGTGAAGGGTGCTCCCCTTAATACCACTAACACATAACAGAAATAGAGAAACAACAACAATATGCAAGAATAGAAAATTGGCTTCTTATTATCTCCACAAATGTGGAATTACAAACTTTCAGAATTACAATATGCAAAGCCACATGGGCATTCCCTTACAATATTTTGTAGGACAAAGCTTTGAACTATTACCTAGATCTACTACCCAGAACTATTCTGAATTGTCTAAGACAATAATACGGCCTTCTTTATATAGGCAATTTTCCACCGCCTAGGAAGGTTCCAGAATTTTAGCCAATAAGGCCGACCAAACTTAGAATTATTTTATTTTACATTTTATTACATCATAGTCTGCTCAAGATAACCTCTGAAACTCGAACAGAAATTTTGAAGAAAATTATTTTTTGCCATTTCAGGTGGCCCAACTTCCAAAGACCATAAGTCATCACCAGTTGACCCGATCGACTATTATAACCCCATTTCAGAAATGTCCCGAAGTGCTCTACAGGTGTGACCCACACAGCGCACCCGTCATCCAAATTTTCAACCTCACCCGAGGCCTCTAAAGAGTTCAAAACTGAGTTTGAAGTTTCTGTACCCTGCTGCCAATATCGAAAATCTTCAATATCTTCAAAACTAGACCTGATCTAGCCATGAAACTTTGCTGGCAGGCTGATATGACTGAGATGAACCTCCACATGTAAAATTAGAACATTCTGAGATCATAAGACCAGCTTACTAAAAATAGCAAGTTTCCATAAATAGCAACTCTGCACAAGATAGCCCTTATTGAATATAAAAATAGAAATATTTTTTTGGGTGATGCAAGATTGCTCTTACACCTAGGATGCTCCTCCATCAGACACCTGGGGTAATTTGAGAAGTGACCCTATCACGACTCAGGTGTGCAGATGAAAACTAAGACGGTTAACCTCCTCCTTTGTTAGCCATGATGAATCTTCAATAGGTCATCCTTTCCATTTGACCAAACTCTTCATATGTCTTGTTCCTTGTGCTTCTGCCAACACGATTGTCCAGTATGTCTTCAATCTCCTTGATATCTGAACTGGTTGCTGGAATACTCCACTGTGCTGCTGCAACCTCATCTTCAACACCTCCTTCATGATACTCTGTCAAATCTGAAATGTTAAACACTGGTGAAATATTCAGCTCACTAGGAAATTCTACCTCATATGCATTTTCTGAATCATGATTCTTCAATATCTTACATGGTCCAAACTTCTTCATTTTCAGCTTGTTATATGTACCAACCAAAAATCACTCCTTCTGCAAATGAACCATGACTTCATCGCCAACCTGAAATTCCTTATACCTCATTTTCTCATCTGCCTTAGCCTTATACTGCACATTCATCTTGGTAATATGCTTCCTCACCTCCTCATAGATGTTCTTCAAGTGTTCTGCAAAATCCTCAGCTTCAACACTACTTATTTCTCTTTTATCTATCTTTCTCAATTCAGATGCATTTCTTGGACTACTTCCATATACAATCTGGAATGGTGATTTACCAGTGCTCTTATTGACAGAATTATTGTATGCAAATTTTGTCTGTGGTAAAATCAAATCCCATCCTGTTGGCTTATCTCCAACCAAACATCCCAGCAAATTTCTCAAACTCCTATCCACCACCTCTGTCTGTCCATCACTCTGTGGATGATGTGATGAACTAAACTTCAAATCTGTCTTCAACTTCTTCCACAATGTCCACCAAAAATATCCAACAAACTTAGTATCTTGATCTGAAACTATGGTCTTTGGCAAACCACGTAGTCTCACCACTTCTCTGAAAAAAAATTCTGCTACATGAACAACATCATTAGTCTTCTTACAAGGAATGAAATGTTTCATCTTTGAAAATCTATCATCCACCACAAAAACTAAATCATGTCCCTGATGTGTCCTCAGTAAACCAAGAACAAAGTCCATACTGATATCCTCCCAAGGCTTCTCTGGTATAGGCAATGGCTGATACAACTCTGTATTCTACTTCACTCCTTTCGCCATCTGACATACTCTGCAACTCTGTACAAACTTCTTCACATCTTACTGCAATTGTGGCCAATAATAATTTTCACTAACCAAAGCAAGGGTTTTATCACGACCAAAATATCCCGCCAATCCTCCACTATGCTTCTCCTTGATGAGATTCTCCCTCATAGAGCTTTGTGGAATGCACAACCGACTCCCTCTAAATAGCATATCATCCTGGATGATGAAATCCAACCATTTCATCCTGTCAAGAGTAACAGGTTCTATACAAGCTTTCCAAGCTTCACCAAAATCAGGAACCTCTGGATATAAATTCTTGAGTTCCTTGAACCCAACCACTTCAATCTGCATTTCTGTCAGTAATAGTTGCCTTCTGCTAAGAGCATCTACAACCCTATTAGACTTTCCACTCCTATGTTTCAAAACAAATGTATAACTCTATAAAAACTCAACACATTTCAAATGCCTTTGATTCAATTTTTCTTAACTATTCAAATATTGCAAAGCTTGATGATCAGTATACAAAACAAACTCTTTAGGAAGTAGATAATGTCTCCACTTCTTTAATGCCTGAACTATAGCATAATATTTCTGATCATAAATAGAATATTTCCTCTTGGCATCATTTAACTTCTCACTGAAATAAGCAATAGGTTTACCTTCTTGGCTCATAACAGCTCCTATTGCAGTACCACTAGCATCACAATCTACTTGAAACACTTTATTAAAATCTAGAAGTGCTAAAACAAGTTATTCTGTAACTTTTTGTTTCAACAATTGAAAACTCTTTTCTTCCACATTAGTCCACTTAAACTCTTTTCTATCCCCTCTCATTATTTCAGTCAAGGGTCCACAAATACTGCTAAAAATTTTGATAAAATTTCTATAAAAGCTAGCTAGACCATGAAAAGATCTTACTTCAATAGCACTCCTTGGAGTAGGCCATTCAAGGATAGCCTGTACCTTTTCTGGGTCCATTTTTAGACCTTCTGCTGAAACTACAAATCTCAAATACACTAACTCTTTTTTCACAAAACTGCACTTCTTCAAATTAATCAACAATTTCTCTTCTCTCAACTTCTCAAATACCATACGAATATGCATCATATGCTCATCCAATATCTTACTAAAGTTTAAAATATCATCTAGGTAAACAATGACAAACTTACCCAGAAATTCTTTCAGAACCTCGTTCATGAGCTGCATGAAAGTGCTCGGTGCATTGGTTAGCCCAAAATGCGTGACTAACCACTCATATAGTCCTTCCTTTGTCTTGAAGGCAGTCTTCCATTCATCTCCTTCTCTGATCTGAATCTGATGATATCCACTCTTCAGATCTATCTTTGAGAAATACACAGCTCCACTCAAACAGTCCATAATATCATCCATTCGTGGCAATGGAAACATGTACTTGATTGTGATCTTATTTATTGCCCTAGAATCTGTACACATCCTCCATTCTCCATTCTTGTTTGGTGCTAATACCACTGGTACAACACAGGGACTCAGACTCTCACAGATCAATCCATTCTGTAATAGTTCATGTACTTGTCTATTCAACTCCTCACTTTCTGTAAGTGTCATTCTGTGTGCTGCCTTATTCAGAAAACTCGCTCTTGGGATCAAGTCCATCTGATGACTGATCTTCCTGACTAGTGGTAATCCGTCAAGCACGTTATCGGATACAATATCCTGAAACTCATTCAACAAATCTGCAACTTCTACAAGAACATCTTCTACTTCCTCTTTACCAGCTTTTGGAATTAAAGCAAAACATACATGCTCATGCCTCATACCATTTAAGAAATTTCTTCCATCAACAAAAGTTATCCTTGCATTACCACATACCTTTTCTTCAGTCTCCTTGAATGGTTTTAGCTTATGTCGCACTCCATCCTTTGTCAGGGAATAGGTATTCGCACGACCATCATGTACAACACATCTGTCAAACTGCCATGGTCTACCCAACAACATATAACATGCATCCATAGATATGATATCACATAATATCTCATCTTGGTATCCGCCAATCTTGAACTTCACTAGGCATTGTTCATTGACCATGACCTTGTGGTCATCCTATACCCAGGCAATCCGATATGGATGTGGGTGTTTTTGTCTCTTGAGCTTCAACTTTGTCACCATCTCTTCTGACACCAAATTGTCAGTACTTCCACTATCAATAATCACATCAAAATATTTACCTTCACACTTGCACCTGGTATGAAACAGGCTCCACCTTTGCTCAGGTTCATTCTCACCACTCAACAAGACTCTTCTGTTAATCAATGTTTCTCTTTTTTTAGCATCTTCAGAATTTGATGATCTGGCATCTTAATCTACATATGCAACTTTGGCCTAGCCTTCATTTCTCCTGTCTGTTCTACCTTGGCGCTGAGGACATTCAAATGCCCTATGACCTTCTTCTCCACAGTTTAAACATGTTCCACGAAAGCCACCTCTTCCAGATCCTTGTCCTCTTCCTCTTCCTCTCTGATCTCTATTATTCTGATCCTGGAAGTGATTCAAATTATTTCTTCACTGATTCTAACTGCTACTAGCCTCATCCTTCTTTTTCAGATCTTCATTTGAGCCACCATATGACCGTCCACCAGATCGTCCACCGTGACCTCTTCTATTTTGTCTGCTTTCAAACTTCTTGTTCAGCTTTTTCTCTACTTTTAAGGCAAACTGATATGCCTCTTCAATACTGTTTATTCGAACCAGATTCAGCTCCTCCTGAATGCTTGGCCTTAACCCATTAAGCTATCGGGCAACTTTCTCCTTATCAGCTTCTGCATGGTCTATTCTGATGAGAAGTCGATAGAACTCCTCTGTATACTCCTGAACAGATCTTCCTACTTGCTTCAAACTCTACATTTTCTTCAGTAGGTCAAGCTCATAATCAATAGGAATGAACTGTCGCTTCAATTTATCAACCATCTGATCCCATCTCGTGATATTCTCCTTTCCCCTTCTATTTCGCTTCAACTGAATCTCTTGCCACCATATCTTCGCATGACCTTTCAGTCTGGCCTTCGCAAATTTGACCCTATCAAGATCCTCAACATCTTTATATTCAAAATATTCCTCACATTCATTGATCTAGTCAATCAATTCTTCTGGGTTAAGATTTTCAAAAAATGTATGAACCTCAATCTTAGGTCTTTTCTCAATCTTAGAAATGGCCCGAAAAAGTCTTTCTTCCTCCTGGTTCACAATTTTGACTTCTCCTTCTTGATATTCTTCTTCAGCTTCATCCTTTCTTTCATCTCTGACATTAAGATTCATTCATCTATGAATCTCTTCTTGCAATGCTCGCACTTGTCTCTGCAGTGCCCTAACCTCAGGTGTTACAACACCAGCTCTTCCGCCACATTCCCTTCGTGGAGGCATTTTCGCGATGCGCACTGAAACCCTAACCACGGTCCTAGTGCAAACTACCTCACAGTCGGTGATCTGTTTACACACTTAGGAAATCCTGCTCTGATACCACTTGGTGAAGGGTGCTCCCCTTAATACCACAAACACATAACAGAAATAGAGAAACAACAACAATATGCAAGAATAGAAAATTGGCTTCTTATTATCTCCACAAATATGGAATTACAAACTTTCAAAATTACAATATGCAAAGCCACATGAGCATTCCCTTACAATATTCTGTAAGACAAAGCCTTGAACTATTACCCAGATCTACTACCCAGAACTATTCTGAACTGCCTAAGACAATAATACAGCCTTCTTTATATAGGCAATTTTCCACCGCCTGAGAGGGTTCCAGAATTTTAGCCAATAAGGCCGACCAAACTTAGAATTATTTTATTTTACATTTTATTACATCATAGTCAGCTCAAGATAACCTTTGAAACCCGAACAGAAATTTTGAAGAAAATTATTTTTCGCCATTTCAGGTGGCCCAACTTCCGAAGACCATAAGTCATCACCAGTTGACCCAATCAGCTATTATAACCCCATTTCGGAAATGCCATGAAGTGCTCTACAGGCTTGACCCATGCAAAGTGCCCATCACCCAAATTTTCAACCTCATCTGGGGCCTCTAAAGCCTTCAAAACTGAGTTCAAAGTTTTTGTACCCTACTGCCAATACCGAAAATCTTCAATATTTTCAAAACTAGACCTGATCTAGCCATGAAACTTTGCTGGCAAGCTGATATGACTGAGATGAACCTCCACATGTAAAATTAAAACATTCCAAGATTGTAGGACCAGCTTACTAAAAATAGCAAGTTTCCAAAAATAGCAACTCTGCACAAGATAGCCCTTATTGAATATAAAAATAGAAATATTTTTTTGGGTGATGTAAGATTGCTCTTACACCCAGGATGCTCCTGCATCAGACACCCGGCGTAATTTGAGAAGTGACCCTGTCACAACTCAGGTGTGCAGAAAAAAACCAAGACAGTTAACCTCCTCCTTTGTTAGCCATGATGAATCTTCAATAGGTCGTCCTTTCCATTTGACCAAATACTCTTCATATGTCCTATTCCTTGTGCTTCTGCCAACACGATTGTCCAGTATGTCTTCAATCTCCTTGATATCTAAACTGGTTGCTGAAATACTCCACTGTGCTGCTGCAACCTCATCTTCAACACCTCCTTCATGATACTCTGTCAAATCTGAAATGTTAAACACTAGTGAAATATTCAGCTCACTAGGAAATTCTACCTCATATGCATTTCCTGAATCATGATTCTTCAATATCTTACATGGTCCAAACTTCTTCATTTTCAGCTTGTTATATGTACCAACCAGAAATCCCTCCTTCTGCAAATGAACCATGACTTCATCGCCAACCTGAAATTCTTTATGCCTCCTTTTCTCATCTGCCTTAGCCTTATACTACGCATTCATCTTGGTAATATGCTTTCTCACCTCCTCATGGATGTTCTTCAAGTGTTCTGCAAAATCCTCAGCTTCAGCACTACTTATTTCTCCTTTATCTATCTTTCTCAATTCAGATGCATTTCTTGGACTACGTCCATATACAATCTGGAATGATGATTTACCAGTGCTCCTATTGATAGAATTATTGTATACAAATTCTGCCTGTGGTAAAATCAAATCCCATCCTGTTGGCTTATCTCCAACCAAACATCTCAGCAAATTTTCTAAACTCCTATTCACCACCTCTGTCTGTCCATCAGTCTGTGGATGATGTGATGAACTGAACTTCAAATCTATCTTCAACTTCTTCCACAATGTCTACCAAAAATATCCAACAAACTTAGTATCTCGATTTGAAACTATGATCTTTGGCAAACCACGTAGTCTCACCACTTTTCTGAAAAATAATTCTGCTACATGAACCGCATCATTAGTCTTCTTACAGGGAATGAAATGTACCATCTTCCAAAATTTGTCAACCACCACAAAAACTGAATCATGTTCCCGCTGTGTACTTGGTAAACCAAGAACAAAGTCCATACTGATATCCTCCCAAGGCTTCTCTGGTATAGGCAAGGCTAATACAACCCTGTATTCTGCTTCACTCCTTTTACCATCTGACATACGCTGCAACTCTGTACAAACTTCTTCACATCTTGCTGCAATTGTGGCCAATAATAATTTTCACTAACCAAAGCAAGGGTTTTATCACGACCAAAATGTCCTGCCAATCCTCCACTATGCTTCTCCTCATAGAACTTCATGGAATGCACAACTGACTCCCTCTGAATAGCATATCATCCTGGATGATGAAATACTACCATTTCATCCTATCTAGAGTAACAGGTTCTGTACAAGCTTTCCAAGCTTCACCAAAATCAGGATCCTCTGGATACACATTCTTGAGTTCCTTGAACCCAACCACTTCAATCTGCATTTCTGTCAGCAATAGTTGCCTTCTGCTAAGAACAGCTGCAACCCTATTAGACTTTCAACTCCTGTGTTTCAAAATAGATGTATAACTCTGTAAAAACTCAACCCATTTCAAATGCCTTTGATTCAATTTTTCTTGACTATTCAAATATTGCAAAGCTTGATGATCAGTATACAAAACAAACTCCTTAGGAAGTAGATAATGTCTCCACTTCTTTAATGCCTGAACTATAGCATAAAATTCCTGATCATAAACATAATATTTCCTCTTGGCATCATTTAACTTCTCACTGAAATAAGCAACAGGTTTACCTTCTTGGCTCATAACAGCTCCTATTGCAGTACCACTAGCATCACAATCTACTTGAAACACCTTATTAAAATTTGGAAGTGCTAAAACAGGTTGTTCTGTAACATTTTGTTTCAACAATTGAAAACTCTTTTCTGCCCCATTAGTCCACAAAAACTTTTTTTTATCCCCTCTCATTGTTTCAGTCAAGGGTCCACAAATACTGGTAAAATTTTTGATAAACTTTCTATAAAAGCTAGCTAGACCATGAAAAGATCTTACCTCAGTAGCACTCCTTGGAGTAGGCCATTCAAGGATAGCCTGTACCTTCTCTGGGTCCATTTTTAGATCTTCTACTGAAACTACAAATCCCAAATACACTAACTCTTTCTTCACAAAACTGCACTTCTTCAAATTAATCAATAATTTCTCTTCTCTCAACTTCTCAAATACCATACAAATATGCATCATATGCTCATCCAATGTCTTACTAAAGATCAAAATATCATATAGGTAAACAATGACAAACTTACCCAGAAATTCTTTCAGAACCTCGTTCATGAGCTGCATGAAAGTGCTCGGTGCATTGGTTAGCCCAAAATGCATGACTAACCACTCATATAGTCCTTCCTTTGTCTTGAAGGTAGTATTCCATTCATCTCCTTCTCTGATCTGAATCTGATGATATCCACTCTTCAGATCTATCTTTGAGAAGTACATAGCTCCACTCAAACAGTCCATAATATCATCCATTCGTGGCAATGGAAACCTGTACTTGATTGTGATCTTATTTATTGCCCTAGAATCTATACACATCCTCCATTCTCCATTCTTCTTTGGTGCTAATACCGCTGGTACAACATAGGGACTCAGACTCTCACGGATCAATCCTTTCTATAACAGTTCATGTACTGGTCTGTTCAACTCCTCACTTTCTGCAGGTGTCATTCTGTGTGCTGCCTTTTTTGGAAAACTCCCTCTTGGGATCAAGTCCATATGATGACTAATCTTCCTGACTGGTGGTAATCCATCAGGCACGTTATCGGATATAATATCCTGAAACTCATTCAACAAATCTACAACTTCTACGGGAACATCTTCTACTTCCTCTTTACCAGCTTTTGAAATTAAAGCAAAACATACATGCTCATGCCTCATACCATCTAGAAAATTTCTTCCATCAACAAAAGTTATCCTTGCATTACCACATACGTTTTCTTCAGTCTCCTTCAATGGTTTTAGCTTATGTCGCACTCCATCCTTTGTCAGGGAATAGGTATTCGCATGACCATCATGTACAGCACATCTGTCAAACTGCCATGGTCTACCCAACAACATATGACATGCATCCATAGATATGATATCACACAACACCTCATCTTGGTATCCACCAATCTTGAACTTCACCAGGCATTGTTTATTGACCATGACTTTGTGGTCATCCTGTACCCAGGCAATCCGATATGGATGTGGGTGTTTCTGTCTCTTGAGCTTCAACTTTTTCACCATCTCTTATGACACCAAATTGTCAGTGCTTTCACTATCAATAATCACATCACAACATTTACCTTCACACTTGCGCCTGGTGTGA
>BSBK01003032.1:35000-80000 GCA_027943335.1 Chamaecyparis obtusa
AATTTCTCTAACATTAATACAAATTTTTTTGAATATACACGAAAATAAAAAAAATATTACTCAATTTACAAGCAAAGAACAAAATTAAGACATGTGGCAACTTGTCAACACCTTGAAAAAAATGAGGAGAGAGAGAAAAAAAGTATGCTCCTATGTTCTCTTGATAGTTTCTATATTCACCTTGTAATTACCGTACAAAAGTATATTTCAACAATATCTTTTATATATACCATGGGCAGCAAAAGGAAATCTGTGATCTTTGGCTATGGGGAAGTGGCTCATGATCATGATGGCAAGTTTGTCTTGGTAGTGTCCATCCATTTGGGTCCTCAAAAAAAACCTTTATTTTGAGGCTCATCCAGCCTACATTGGCTTAAAGAAGGTGGTTTCTAAAGGCTTCACAAAGGTTTTTATTTAATGTTGTTAATTAAATATAATAAATTTCTTAAGAGGGATTCAAACCCTAAGCTAGACCATAAATAATTTGATTCTTGATTGTATAAGGTTTCTTAACTCCTTTATAAACTTTAATATCACCCCATGTGTATTGTGCAAGCAACTCAGTTGTAGACAAGTTTTACTAACCTAGGGGTCACACAACCCAATATGATAAGATGGGGGATTAATGATATTATCCCTGAAAATGTTAAAATTCTTATTCAAAATGTTTTCACAAAATGCTAACTCAAAGGTGAATAGGGAAATGATGGATTCAAATTTCAAATTTGTGCAAAGATGCATGTTGAAATATGCTTCCCTTGTAATGGCATGTCAATGTTCACCACCTTCTTTATGAGCTTATTCTTTTGCATCTAGCTTGTCTTCCTTGTGCTTTTGGCTCTCTTGAGGTTCCTTTATAGAAGACGGGTGAAGATAGGAATAGGGTAGAACCTATTATTAACTAGAAATGGGAGGATAATAATAAGGTTTGGGATGATCTTTATGTTTGAGAAATTATTCAACATATATAGAGATTGCATGGCTCTAATCTGTGGGTTACCTCTTCATTTGTGGAGGAATGGGATAATGGTAATCTCAAGGTATTTTCATTGATTTGGTGGTCTCTAAGGATTTTTTGGTGAAGTTTTCTAACACTTTGGTGGAAGTAATAAAATAATTTAGGGACAGGAAAAGTGCAGATGAAACCATGGTGATTTTCATTGAGATAGAGAAAAGGGATAAAGTGAAAACTTGACTATTGATGTAGGTTATGATAGGATAACTATCAACCCTCTTTTGATGAAGTTTGTAAAAGTCACAATGTGGAATATTAATCTCAACAACCACTTGTGTAGTATGTTTGGTTATCACTTTGTCATTCTTAACAATTTTTGGCATGGTAAATGTATATCTTTGCCTTTCTATCTTTTTTCATCCTTGTTTTGTAGTTTTAAATTTTATGGTAAAATTTCATCTATCTCATTCATACATAAAGGTTTAATCATTCTCATCATGGAACATGAACAAGATATATCTATCTAGAAGAATCATACCACAAAAATAGGGATTAAAATTAAGCAAAATGTATATTGCTAGGTGGAGGATTACTTAAGAGATCTAGAGGATTCCCCCTCTAATGAGGAATATTATGTCCCTTTCAGTAAAAAAAAAATGGCACAAAAGGTAATCCATGACCTTCCGTAAAATTGATCTATTTGGTGATGATGATTCATATTATATTCCCTCTAAAGGGTTTGTTCTTGTATTTTTTCCCCAATAGTAATGTTAAAGGTAAAGGGTAAAGTGGGGAATTCTTCTTATTTGTCCCATTTAGTGAGTGGTGGGTGAAATTCATCCCATGTGAAGAAATTCAAGAAGAAAATTGATATATGCACATAACCTATTTTGTAGTTCCCACCTGTTTATGATCCTGAATTAGGTTTTCATATTGATATCCCTGTAGATATTGGCAAGGATACCTCTTTGGAGAAGGGATCTTCTATTTATGATTTTTGTGAATATGAGTAAAAATTATATGGATGCTTACTAATAGCTATTGTGCCATGTTCATGTGGAAATTGTGTTTTAGATTAATACTTTAAAGGATAAGAGTGTTTAAAATTGAAATGTGCATAACGTCGATAAAATCATTGCAAGAATATAGGAGTTGGCCAAAGGAGTTGAAGATTTTAAGGAAGCGCATGAACAATGTATCAAAACATTGGAGGAAACCAGTGCAAAAGTGAAGGAAAAATTGAGAGAAGTTGTGGATGTGAGTTGTATAGCCATAGAAAATAGCTTGGAAGGACTAAAGCATTTAAATGTTCAATTTGAGGCTATGCAAGGTCTATCTGAAGGTAGTTGAGGTTTCCCTCCTGGTAGTGTGAAATCAAAGAAGTAGGTTGTTGTTCAAGCTGTGGCTTCTGGTTCTCTCCTTGGCTTAGCTACCAAGTTCAACAATAGGGACAAAGGCATTAGTGCCATTAACAACATGGTCTACAAGGCTTGTAGAATTAATCAAGATTGTATTCCAAAGAATAAAAATATACTAAAAATTGTGTAAGGTCTTTGGGGTTTATGTCCCTTATTTTTGTTGCTTTTGTTTAGCTAATGCCTAGTGGCAGGTTAGCACATGGTTTCTTTTGACTAGATGGTTTTCTTGTAAAAGGTTTTAGGCCCCTTCAAAAAATATTTTCCTCTAGTAAAAAACAATGTCTTTTTATACAAAAAAATAAATGCATGATATAACTTTTCATATATGCGCTTTGACAAAATAGCAATTAATTTTAGCATTATTATATTTAGAAAGTGCAAATTTAATTTCTTTAAGTAATATTGTGGCTATGCTTGCAATGTAGTCTAGGGCTCATAATTATATTTAAAGTTATACTCAAGGTAGAAAAGTTATTATGAATAGAATCAACTAAGATTTGAATTGACAAATTATGCATGTCAAAATTTAGCACTAGTGAGAATGAAAAGAGAGTTATATCATATCTTATAATTATACTCAAAGAAATTCATATAAATTAATGTGAAATTCATATAAATTGATGTGAATTATAAAAAATAAAATCATTAACTTTTTTCATGCTATCAAATTTCCACAATCAAATCTAAAAATAAAATGAATATTAACTCTTTTTCCTATATAAAATAATTATTTATTTATAACCATTTAAAAAATCATCTTTATTGAATAATTGAAAATTATAATCAACAAATTATCACATCTTATACATTGTAAATAATTATAAAAAATGAAAAAAAACTTTATACAACCTAAATATATAATTTGAAAAGAATATCCAATTATAAACAACTTTAGACTTATGTAGATAATTTATAAAGAAAACAAATATTAAAAAACAAAATAATTCAAATTGTAAAATAGTTTTGGAGCTCTTTTTATTAAAAATTAGCTATGGAAGAAAAGAATGGCACTTATTCACATTTAGTAACCATATAGGTCAAAGTCTAAACACGCTATTTTTCTATTCACATCAGAGACACCACATAAACACCCTCACAGTGGAATCCAACAGCGACGTGGAGAACCTAAATTAACTCGTCTGGGCAATTTTGGTATTCAATGTGTACAAGCTGAAGCCATCAAAGTTGTGAAGCCGTTTTGAGCATTACAATTGTATTTAAATAAACATTTTAGTTCTTGGTGTTTAATTACCCTCTAGATGGAGGGTTCCTTTCAGCCATTGAGCATGCTAGGAAGAATATCTGGTAAACAAGATTTTATTTCATTAGCAATGGAGATCCCATACCCTTACATCACAAAGATTCACACGATATGAAACGTGATATTGTATGAAGATCCCATACTCTCTTCTTTCGCTATGGCCCCTACGACCTTGAAAACCATACTAATTTAACTGAGCATTCACAACACTTAGATTGCAAGAGAAAACAGAAGATATTTAAGCCAATTTGAACATTAAGATACACCAAACACATTTTTGTAAAGTTCCTGGTTTGTTATAGCAATGTCTTCGTCAGTTGCTTCCCAGATTGAATCTACGCTAAGCCATGCACCAGTAGTAGTAATCATAGCCCTTCTGATCACTGTTGCGATTATCCTGAGAGCTTTGTGTATCCAATCTTGCAACGCTCGATCAAGAAGGCGCAGCGGATTTGATTATCCAGATAATGATTTCCCAACTATGGAAAATAGGGGTCTGGATAGAGAGTCTCTGGATCCTCTGCCCACAGCTCAATATAAATCACAGAATATGAATGAATATCTGGAATGTGTAGTGTGTCTCTCTCCATTTGAGGAAAATGAGAAAATTAGGGTTTTGCCCAACTGTAATCACGGCTTTCATACGGAGTGCATAAATATGTGGTTACAATCCCACACTAGTTGTCCTATTTGTAGACAAAGGGTCTCGTCGAATCGATCTCCCACTTTAATGAGTTCAGATAGAGGGAGAGAAGCCACTTCATCAAATATTGATGGTGCAAGTGTGAGTGTTGTTCGTTTGCATCTGGCGAGAGGGTACAGAAGCTCTAGTGCAGTGCAGCAATCAAGCCGAGTAAGTGTATTAATGTTAATGAACCAGGCTTTGAATCGTCAAGGAATGTATGTTGGAAGACCAGCGTTACACACTGCTATTGACATTGGACCTTCACCTTAATAGTCTAAATTTACCTTTGCTTCTTCAAATAAGCACTGTTCCTTCCACTTCTTTATCCCACTTCTCTCTTTCTTAGTCCCCATATATCTTGCTTAGTTTCTAATTCTAATTTCTTGTACTGAATGATCTTGGTCAGTTTCCAATTCTAATTTCTTTTACTGAAAGATTATAGAAAGTAGACATTTTACACTCCAAAAACTTCGAAATAGATTGACTTATAGCATCTTTGAAATAATTTTGATGAATAGGATTAGCATCTTGGATTGCTCAAATAGTTATTGGGGTTTATATGCCTTGTGTTTTTGTATTATTTTTATATATTAATAATTGACACTAGGTTGTCTATCGAATAATTGTGCATGTTCTTATATCAATAATTTTTATCACGCCATGTCGGATATTAAAGTATTTAAAACTGTTTCAAAAGCAATAGTTTATTGGAATTAATTTACAATGAAGTTTTGGCAAAATTTTGAGAAGACATTTGGAATGGCCATAAGCTCCTTAATGCAATAAGAAATTGGTCTTAAATTGCTATCTGCATTCTTAAACCTCTGGGGAGTCAAAGATTATCTTCATTTAGGCTTCCTTAACCTCAGACATAGAGCTTCATGGAAGTCAATTGACTTTTTACCAGTTTCTGAAGACATTAAGATTGCTTTCAAGAATGAACTTAAGAATAGAGATGTAATTTATTCTCACTTAGAGGATGAAATTGTCTGGACTAAAGCTAAGTCTAGTAATTATAGTGTTAAAAGGGGGCTACAATTCAATGGTTGATAACATTAGGGAGGATATGTGGCTCTCTAGACTTTGTGGAGCTCTTCCTGTCATCATAAAAAGGTACATTTGCATGGCTTATTCTTTAGATCATATTATTTCAGACATGAGATTGGAAAGACTAGGAATCATAGCTGGTTTTCCTTTCTTTTTATGGTTAATTTATGAATTTCAGTAGTGACATTCTTCTTTATTGTTCATTTTCTTAAACTTGTTGGAAATGGCTTTAGTACCAACTTAATTGGTATTCCTCTCTTTGTGATAATGTTCTATTAAAATTTCAAATTTGGCCCTCTCTCTTCAAGACTTCATTATTTGTTTGCATATATGAAATCAGCCCCTCTATTCTAATCTAGAAAATATGGTTGGAACATAACAATAGAATTTTTTGCAAAATTTCCACCCTATAGAAAAAGTAATCTTATCTATTTGGTAGTATATTTTAGAAAATATAATGACTTAAATAGAAGCATCAATAAATCAAAAAAATTCTCCTCTTGGGATGAGGACATCTACAAGCAATGGCCTATTATGAAACCACTTCCTACACAAATCTTTGTTATCTCATCTGTAGTGAAATCTAAAAGAGATACTATCAAATAGAATCCCACATCATCCAATTGTATCAAGCTTAAATTTGATGGGGTTCTAAAGGAAACCTTGGCCCTCTTGGTATTGGGGAAGTTAGTCATTAATCTGATAGGTCAAGTATAATTGCATTTTGCAAGAAGATTTAGGGAAAAAATAATAAATCTAAATTGAACGCCTTTGATTTAGGATTAGATCAGGCCCTTAAATTAAACACCCAAGATGTTCATATTGAAGAGGATTCAATGCTAGATTATAATGCACCAATTAGCAAGAAATGTGTATCTTGGCATCTCAACTATCTTGATGGTTCTATTTTATGCAAATTAAACTAATTTAACCCTTATGTATTCTCACATTATTATATAGAAGTGAATACATTGGCTGATTGGTTGGCCAATAAAGGTGTGGAAGGAAATGAATCAATTGGGATTTTTGAAGAAAAGCACATGCAAGTCTTGGAAAACAATGTTCTCCTAGTTTAGATTTATTGGGCCTCTTGTCTCATTTCTTGTTGATGTTCTTTCTCAAACGTTCATCCTCTTCCTTTCTGGGTTTGTTGGTGGCTCCTCTCTTTGTTAAACCATTTTGGCTTCCTAATAGTTAGGTTTTTTAAAATTTTGAAGTTTTTATTTTAAGTGGTTCCTTTATTGTGATCTTCTCTTGTAAGTAATAGTTTCTCCTCTTTCTATGGATCTATCCTTTTCTAGTTGGTTTTTCCAGCATTTTCATCTATTCTTCTTCAACAGTGCCATGTCCTCTTACTTGAGTGGGTATCTCCTTGTGTTTGTCTAAGTTTTGGGTGATTTGTGAAATAACTATTTCTTTTTATATTCACATACTATTTGAATTAGGTGGTACCTTTCTCTACTAGGCGTATTTATGGTCTTGCATGTGTTGGGATAGTGCTTGGTTGGGTTGGGTGTCTAACGTTAGTTTTGTAGCTCTTGTCAATTTTCAATTGTTTTTATTATTATTCTATGATTTTCTTGAAGTGTGGGTACTCAAAGATCTATAGTTAGGATATTCCTTGGTTAGCTAACAATACATTCTGTGCTTATTTCAAAATTTAGATAATATTTTTTTGATATTGCCAACTTCTTTAGCATATATTTGAAATTTATTTTCCTATGCTTCTATATTTATGACAAGAAGGAAATTTAAGCCACATATTTATTTTGATTTCCTCTTAGGTAATCCTTTCAATTTTAAGTTTAACTTTCCTTACTCTCATTAATGTGCTATTTGTTGGACTACTTGCATCGAATTTTATTTTATTTTATATATAAATCTGATGTTTATTACAATGACACCTTAGTCATATGAAGGTTTCTTTTAGATAGTTATTTTTTTTCAATGAGATTGGTTGAAGATTTATGTATTTTAAAATGTTTATCCCACAATGACATTGGGAACACAAGGACTCTTTTGCTTATGAATCTAAAAAATGTGGGTTGAATTTCCAATTCCATTTCCCAAAGTTTGAAGAAGAAATTGTTTTGATTCCAGATAAGAATTGGCTCAAAATGAATTTGAATGCATTGTTTACAAAATTTGTCATAAGATTTTTTTTTAAAATGAATGGATGTCTTCCAAGAATTCTTCTTACTTTGAGGGATTTCTACTACATATATCCATGGATATTTTTCTACTCCCTTAGTTCTTTATTTCTCTTTGTCTCAATATAAGATTAACATTTCTTTATGCCTCTTTGGGGGTTGTTTTAATTTATTTTCCATTATTTCTTATGATGTTAGATTATAGAATTTTTAACAACTACAAACTTTAGCTTTATATGTGACCATCACCAAGATACTATTAAGAATATTGGGGAAATTGTTGAGCATTTAGTTTCTCTCTCCATGGTTCTTTCCCTTGTTCATTTCAAAGGCATCTATAGGCTACTCACTTTGAAGATGAAAGTCTCAAAACCTCCTTTTCCTATATGATCTATCATGTAATCTCCTCTTCAAACTAGCTCAAGTTCATCATCACAATACTTTTATCTTATTAATGACGAAGATGATTAATTTTGTGGAATTCTTCTTATTTCTTATTTTATAAATCTACTCTTTTCACTTCTCTTTTTTTTTTTCTAAGAAAGGTTATGTAACTTTCTATGTCTCTCCTTTTACTACTTTTTTGGCCCAAGGAGCTTTATATTGTTTACCTTGGCTTCAAGTGCCAGTTGTGATGGAAAACTCAAAACTTTTGGTTAGGGCTTTTACCTATTCTTGGTTTCATTAATCTGGGTGGAAGGGAAACTCATTTAGAGTTTTTCATCCATGCTCTTATTTTTTGTACTCTCATTTACCTTGTTAATAAATTTTAGTAGCCCAACCACTAATTAAAATTAGAATATTCAAATTATAGGTCTACATATAAAGTTTAAATCAAATTCTTAAAAGGTATTTATGTTATTTATAATGTAAAATTTTATTTATGGTAAAAAAAATTATATTTGTTAAAGACATTAAAATATTATAGTTCAATTTGATTACGTAAAAAACATAAATGATCTGGATTTGTTATCAAATTGTCTAAATTCAAAAATAAATACTTGAGCAATCAAATTCAAAAGAATAAAAAATATAATTTACATATTTATGTAAATTTTTATTTATTTATTATTTTATCATTAAAATTGTTCCCATTCTATTAAGATTGGGACTTATGCTTAACCCAAACAAGGTGGAGATACAAATGAGGAGGCACATCTCCCTAAAAGAGTAACATTATCAAAATTTTGTTAAGGAGTTCTAATAAATTAGCAGTACACTTGCATTTTCCTTAGAATGAGAGCGTAAATGCATATTAAAAGCTTCTTCATTCTTCAATCTCTTATCCCATTTTCTTATCACTACCTTCCATCCTACCTCATGTACATCTATGTTCTAAGTGTTCTTAGGAATTTCACATAATGAATTCCATTATCCCTTATCCAAACTATCTAAGGGTTTTAATATATAAGCTTTATCTATTACTATAAAATATGTAACATTAAAAATATTTGTGTTCATGCTTAACATGATTCTCGATTCCTTTGTAGAATCTTTAACAAAAAGTAGTGCTCCAATGCCAATTCCCCTTTCCTTCCACACCTTTGGGGTACTATCCTTGCACTCATCTTCTTTCTAAGTTGAATAATGAAGGGGGAGACCTCTCTCCATGAAGTAGCCATTTTTTTTAACTTTTATTTTGCATAGTGAGAAGTAATATATCCTATTTGTAATAATCTTCAACATTTGAAAGGAAGCCCTTCATAATCCAAAGGTGTTAACCAACATCCATTTGTTGTTTTCAAAGAAACCACATCTTGGATATGCTTTTTCATATCCAACTCTTCCAAGATATGCGTATAAGTAGAATTCAAATAATTTTGAGAACCTCCATCCACTACCAAAAATCCACCCGATGAATTGCATGTAACCTTAAAACAAAATTCAAACCAATCTTGGAATGGAAAATTTAAAAGTCTTACCTAGATTGACATATTGTCAAAGGATTCATTGACATGATTGAAGTTTTAGTACCGAAGTTTTAACATTAGCAAGTGCTTCTCCTTCCTTCTCAATTTTTAATTACAATGAATCTTGTTTCTATCATGCTCATTATTAAAACTTACCACCGATAACCTTTAAGAGCCAAGATAGATGTGGACATCTCCTTGCCAAATAGGGACCCAAGGTTTTGAAATCTGCTTACCTAACTCACTAAGGCTTGGCCAAAACCCTTTGAATCTCCTAAGAATACGTCTCACTTTCAAGAACTTCAATTTCCACCTTATTGTCCAAAAAAATATTCATAGATCTAGCATTCTTTTGCATATTTTGGTTATGCATTTTCAGACCACCATCTCCAATTTCACCCCTTCTACTCCACCGAATCCTCATTACATTCTCTCCCACTTTTTCCCTTTTGGCTCTCTAAATTTGAACCAATGAGCTCATGTCCTATATGCCCATTTGGAAGACCCAATCTCTCTCGTATTTTTACTAACTTGTAATCCACGTTGGCTTGCCAAAAGTCATCCATTACCATATTTGTTGCACACAAGCCTTCCACCCTCTATACATCTACTTGAAGCCTACAATGCATCTTCATTCTCCTTCCCCTTTCCCTTTGGATCCTTTCATCCAATCGGCTTCATAAATTAGGCTTTTACCATAAATTGAATCCATCTGATCTCCCCTGCCACTAGAAGTAAACCCTAGTCACAAGAGAGTACCGCAACACTGACATCATATTAGTTTTTCAATTTTTATTTAATTTTTAAAAAATAACTCAATATTATTGAAATGCGAGAAAAGATTGTAATGCAACTCAATCTAAATGTAGAAGCACATGCACATTGGACGGTAACGTTTGCAGAGATTTAGATGTAACATAGATAGGCAGTATGTTTAACATGTCGAAACAAAAACAATAAACTAATAAATGCAGTCAACAATGAATGTATCATTGGAAACAATGGATTTCATGTGAATCGTTTCGCAAACTGAACAACCAAACATGCAAGATAAAAATGATTGGAAATGTAAAAAGTGCAAATCTTATATATAACAGAATTGTTCAAAGAGATCCATATTTTAATCTGGTCATTTCTGCAAGAAACAAAACCCTTTTAAACCTGCAAACATGTATAAGGTCAGGGAGTAGTTGAGAAAAAAACAACTCAAAGACAGGTCATATTATAAAATGAACGGAATGATAATAGTAAATGCATCAAATAGATATGGTAAAAACTATTACCCTGAATATAATAGCAAAACCCTTTTCCATCATTACTTTCAAATATGGAAGCATAAGAAAGGAAAGGAAAGGTCCTTTTATAGTCCACGACATCAGTCATATGTTTTTGGGTCTACATATGGTGACAGTGATATGGGACTACCTCGTACTCGTTGCCGGAGGCACCTAACTGTGCTACAAACGAGGCGTACATACCCTACCCCCTTGTGGGATTTGAACTTGTGACCTCTCTTTCAAGAGTACAAGTTCTCCACCACTAGGCCAACTCAGGCCAACTCAAGAAAGCAATGTGAACTTTTTACCAATACAAAGAACATAATTTGTTTAGCAAAATGGATCCATGAAAAGTCTATCAACCATTTAACAAATGTATCAAAATATCAAAATCTTATTTCTGCCTTCAAATGTAAACAATCCACTTCTACCAAACGAAAATCAAACCAATAAAAGGGCAAATTGTTGTCCTGTTGGGTATACCAAATGTATCACTAATTGAAATTGGTGATCTATATTTTCAGATTGTTCCAAGACAACAAAAATGGAGGCATTCTAATGAACACACATGTAAAATATAAAATAGATAAATGAGAACACATGCATTCAAAATGAAACTTCACTCCATTGCACTATCATCTATCAATATCTGATGCTAAATAATGGATACTCTCAAAAACACATGCACAAGAAGCTATAAAGAACAAAGGTTCTAAGACGAATGAAAATATGAGTAAATATAAAAGAATGATAAAATAAAGCTAGCATGCAAGAGAGATATCAAAATATGTAAGTACCAAATGCAAAGTGTATGCAAGCAATGGATTCAAATGATGGATGCAAATAATGAGTCCTCAAAAATGAGAGGCAGGAAAGGTTTAAGTAGATGTCCTCAGGGGAATTCAGGTTACAGAGTGAATGTTAGATAAAGATTGGTGTATGAAATTTTAAGTGTTAATCCCAAATGTATTGGGTGGATGTAATTGCTCAAAGTGGAATATGCTAGCTAGAGGATGTAGTGGATGTGATAGTTATTTAGGAAATGGATGAAATAATAATAGAATATGTATTATTTAATAGAAGATATATTTACTTAATGTGATTAAATGAAGTAATGGAGAAATAGAATAATGATATGAATATGAATATTATAACATAAAGAATAATAAGAATATTGCAATAATAGATCTACCCAATTAATAGAAAAATTGATATTGAATTAAGAGGATAATTTTTACATGTCTACATCTACACACTAATTCATCCATGATTAATCAAATTAATACCTTAGTTCATAAATTCATTAACATTTCATATAATTTTAAATTGTCTCACACATGTGAGTACATTCCTTAAATTTAAAGTACCTGCACCTATAACCACCTTGAGCTATCCTACACATCTCTACTCATCTTGAGCCACCCTACCTTACACATGTGTACCCACCTCGAGCCATGTGTAGTCAACTTGAGCCACTAGACTCACCTACGCATCCCCACTTGTCACTTTCCCAAGGTTTTCTCACACGTGTAAGCAACTTCTCACCTCTTGCATTGTCAACTCTCTTGCCACTTGGCATCCACCTCACCTTCTTAATGAAATCCTATCCCACCATTCAAATTAAATCTCAACCATCCATTTCTCCCAATGGCCTATAAATTGAATTCTTTGATCCATTCATCACACATCTTCATATGCTATTTTATGTTGTTGGACTATTGAGAAACCAAATTTCTTTATCAACAATATCATCAATAATTTTAGGTTTTCATGTTCTTGTTAAATAGGTTAAGTTAGTTCCTTATTCTCTTTCATAAAATATTCATGAATATTAATGTATCATTTTAGGTTTGCATGCTCATATTTTAATAGGTTTATTTTATGGCCTATTCTCTCTCTTGTAACATTTTCATGCAACACAAGCACATCCTAAGAATTTTGCATCAATTGCACACTGTGAAATTGGATTATAATGGGATTAATTTCTCTTCTAAAAAAAAAAAATGGCTCTAATAATAGAAAAAAGGTTAAAATGATAACTAATACTCAACTATAGTAAACTATGATAAATTGGACTCAATTAAATTATTACTAAGTAAACTTTAGCTAAGTATGTATGTGAAAACATGTGCTCAATTATGCATGAGAATGAGTATGAATGTGTACATAATTATGCAATGCAATAATACATGAAAATGTGCATGACACAATAAATATGCATCCTCTAAAAGGTTTGAGAAAATATAAGAAAGAAATTAGAGAACCCATTTAGGTAATTATGAGGCCCATGTATGATGTAATTGGATATGGTAAAAATGACTCTAATGATTATGCAAGTGTTATAGTTTCATGCAAATTACTTCAAAGAAGACAATGTACATAGTATTCTCATTGTCATAGGAGAGGACATATATAAGGGAAGTGTTGGAATCTTTACCCTTGAACAATTTGTAGGTTGAAGAATCATTCTAAAAAGTCATGTTGGAAGATAGAGTTTACTAGACAATCCATGAATGGATTGATAGATCTAATTTGAAAAAGGTAACAAATATATTTAAAATGTTCTATGAAAGTAAATGTTCTCACATTGATCTAGATAGCGTTGAAACAATATTTGGGTATTTGAGTCATGTGATTAATGAATGCTTTAAATCAATGGTACATTGAAGTATCTTTATTTTTCTCTATGTTATAGAAAGGAATGGAAAATATTGAGATCTCTCATGAAGGAGAGAAATGAGTAAATGTGTATATAACTTCTACAAAAAGTGTACTAGTTGGGTTCATAAGAGCAGGTAGAGTAGTGATGATAATACTACATAGAAAGTTGAAAATATTCAATTATTTAGTCCACTTAGCATCAAGGGGAAGTGATGTGAGAGAATCCTACGTGAATTGACAATTGGCACTGGAAAATTAAAATTTTGGGTTTTTCCCCCCTTTTCTTTCCTTTGGCTGGTTCTAATTTCAGCTTCTCTCCACCTGCTTTGTAAAATCTCACTCTTTAGTCATAGGACATGTTAGAGGAAGCACTTAAAATTTCTAGAAGCCTAGATTATAAATTTTATATAATGGTACTGTTATACACTAAGTTTTCACCCTTGTTTCAAGCTCTCGTAGTCTTGATAACCTAGTATAACATGGGAATCATCTCCATGTTGTGGGACCTATGCTAACTGAGATGAGACCTCTAGGTTCTAGGCTAGTTCCTCTTAGATAATCACCCTAATTTTCTTCTTGACATGAAAAGTAAAATTTGAGGGGAAAAGGGATAGAAGGAGTACTTGAAAGGGAAATGACTTGAAAGAAAACTACCTACTAGGTGATGCACCGAAATGAAGGTATGAATTACAGTATAAAAGATGGACTCAATGCACAAACTTAGGTCTAGGAGATCACAACTTACTGAATAGGCTTGCATAAATATTTCATAGGATGGTCTACAAACAAAGAGGGTATTCAGGGAAAGAGAGGGATTCTTTCACAAACAATGACACTCTTTGGAGTTAGACAACAATCTATGACCTGCAAACAAACATTCACCTCTGCAACTCGGTATAGGAATGAGACAAGATAGTTAAGGGGTTGAAGTATACCCACAAAAGCATTCCCATCAAATCATCCACAATGATACACAAAATTGCAGAAAGGAGGAGGGATCAAGAACCCTAAGATATCACTGAGAAACATATAAATATTGAATTCATTAAGAGATAATTCAGACAAGAAGCATAGGGACATGAAGAATATCACAAAATACCTTACAATATCTGAATAATAAATGGGAATTTAAAATTGTAGAAAACCAAAGGGCAAGAAGAATGCCACAGATAGATTTCTAAGAAAAGATATATTTTTCTCTTTACAATTGTCCAACTCTTCTTTTACAAAAAGTCCATTTTGAGCTCTAAAGCTCTCTAAAAAACATTATATACATCTCCTCCAATGCACATAGGCAGGAGCCAAAAATATCTAATTAGGGTTACATAATTTTTCATATAATAATCAAACCCCAATTCTGTCAAATTCAGCCATAAATGCACATGAAAATATCCCAGTTGATCAGATATCTATGTTTGCGTGTCCATTTCATGTTTATACCTACAAAAATCCAGTCGCCATGATCCATCTACCTACCTGCAACTCGGTCTCGCCATAACTGTTGAAATCTGATATGTTGAGATATTTGAATTAAAAAAATGATAAAATGGTCACAGGTGGCACTAAAATTCCCTATCGATGGTCGGCATTTGAAACTTAATCTCTCTTTAAAACGTGACTGTCAGATCCTCCTTTTTACCTAGGCTCGGCACCTGATTGGAAAACAAGCTCAGCATTTACCTCGGGTTCCAATTTCCTTCAGTCGCAGAATCATTTAATACTTTAGCTGACCCTGGTTAAGTCTAGCAAACATGAAAAACCGCTTTAGTTGCTGATTCATGGAATACTTCATTAAACCCTTGGCCCATTCTGCCATTTGTCACCTTTCCATTTGCCCCGACTACCTCATCAGCAAACACCTCAGCAGGCTCTGACAACGGACCCACTACAGCATTGATTCCAATCCAACAGTGGGCGCATGATCTCATGGCCACTGAATATTCCTTCAGATCATGCGCCAGCCATAGATCCTTTTAGAACTGGGACCACACGACACATCAAATCCTTTAACAAATCCCTGTCATCACATAGCAGCCAATCAAATGCAAGCATGTCAGCACCAGGTTGCACATCGGACCCACGACCCAGAGATCCTCATCGGACGGTTATCGCATGATCTCATAGGGTCAGAAGATTCTATGAGATCATATGACCACCATAGATCTTAGCCTTTCTGATACATCCACAGACTTTCTGACATGGTCCCACTGATAGATCCAAGCTTTCATCTGGTTGACCAATAACAAATGAGCACGTCATGAACTAAGGACCCACCTGACAACTAAACTCTGCAGACAGGAAGATCGACAGTCGTCGCAAGATCTCATGGAATCTTCTGACCCTATGAGATCATGCGACAACCGTCAGATCTAGAATCTTGACTTTAGTCGCTAAGCAGAGACCGCCAACTCAAAAGGTAAGCATTCACGAGATCGCTAAATGTTAGAGCCTTGACCGCTGGGAATCAAAGATTTGGTGACTGAAGGATTTAATTGCGCACATGGAAATTGATGGAACTTAAGTGGTCGATAAAGTAATAGCGAATTATAACAAGGCCTAGGGTTTTTTGAGGGTTTGGCCTACAACGGCTAGTTTTATGAATTTTTAAAGGACTTTTCACCTAGCCAGGGACCTAAAAATAATTGCAGAGACCAGGGGGAATAGATAAAGCCATGAAATTTTTGGAGCTTCCCACAGGACTATGGAGATGAAGGTCTGACATAAAAACCAAGGCCAAAATTTGAATGGAAGGAAAATTAGGGCAACATTTTGGCAATTTCTGCTGGATGTCAGTCTGCTAGACATGGAAAACCAGTGGCCTAAAAGTAGTCCATTGGGCATGGGGTCATCTTCTGAGCACAAAAAATCAACAGAGAGACAAAACTGGAACCAAAGAGACAAACTTGTGCACAGGCACTTCTTGAAAAGCAGGAAACTAACCTAGAAAATAGGGAAAGAAGGCAAGAAAACATATTTACAAGAATTTACAGAGAGGGATTAACCTCAAAGCGGGGATTCAAGTGGAATCCATTGACTGAGATTGGCAAGGCAACTCCTTCTAGATTTGATAGCTGGAAAGCATTGGATCCCATGCACTCTATTATAACAAATGGTCCACCCCAAAATGAATCAAATTTTGTATGTCTACCAGGCTTGGATTTGAACTCATCCCACTTGAGGACTACATCCCCAACCTTGAAATTTCTAGCCCTGGCTCTCTTGTCAAAAATTTTCTTTGTCTGAATCTGATGGAACTCCATATCTTTCATAGATTTGTCTGTGAGTTCTTCCAACTCCATGAGCTGAGCATGTCTAATTTGTAAGGGATCTCCTTCTTCAAATATAGCATATTGAGTGGCCAAGTCCAAAGCTGGTATTTCAGTTGAAACTGACAACTTAGCCTCTCTGCCATACACTAGCACATAAGGAGAATTCCCAATGATCTTCTTTGGAGTAATTATGTCCATCCATAAGGTAGACCTCAGTTTGGTATGCCAATCCTTCTGATTATCTTGCAGAGTCTTCTTGATTATCCTAATCAAATTCTTGTTTGTTGATTCTGCTAAGCCATTGCCTTGAGGGTAATAATTTGAACTGGTATTCAGATAGATGCCATTATTGATAGACCACTCTGAGACTTTGAGGCCTGTGAATGCCAATGCATTATCTGATATGATGGAATCAGGAGTGCCAAACCTATGAATTATATCATCATAAAAACCTAGGATAGCACTCTCATTAGCCTCTTTTAATGTAATTGCTTTTGTCCACCTAGTGAAATAATTTGTTGCAGTGATTATCCATTTATGGCCTGCACTAGATGGAGGATTGATCATTCCAATGAAATCTATGCTCCACTTCATGAAGGGTTGTTCTGTTCTGACTGGCTGTAGGGGCAAGGCTGCAAACCTTTCTTTTCCTACAAACATGGCACACTTGATGCATTTCCTCACATACTCATGACTATCCTTGAAGATAGATGGCCAATAGTATCCAGCCCTCATGACTTTAAAAGTAGTAGTCCTAGGAGAAAAGTGACCTCCAGAAGGTCAATCATGAAATTCAAATAGGACATTAGCTATCTTTTCTGAATCAATGCATCTTAAAAGGACACTATTGTGATCCTTTCTGAAGAGAACTTCATTTATCAGCACAAAAGGAACAAATTGAAATCTATAATACCTCATTTTTATTGAATCTAGATCTACAGGACATTGTCTTATCTTCAAATAGTTGATCATATTAGGCAACCAGCTTGTTGCCTTGGCTTGTTTTTCAGTAGAATGCATCACTAGAGATGCATCCAATTGCTCTACTTTATTTGAACTTTCATCCTCTACCAAATGTTCACAAAGACCTCTTCCTCTAACCAGCTTGGTAGTTTGAATATCTATGCCATATTCCATCCCCTTGGTGATCCAACCATTTCTTTTCTCATTAAGGTCCTTGGAAAGCAAAAAATTCTTGACACTTGGATGAGTAACCTTCAAATGTACCCTACTGTGGGTCAATAGATATCTAAATTTCTTAAAGCTCTTCACTACAAGAAGTAAATGTTTCTCTACAAAAGAGTATCTCTGTTCATACTCCTCTAAACCTTTGCTAAAGAAAGCAATAGGCTGCTCCAATCCATCTAAATTTTCTTGGGTTAGCATTGCAGATATAACATCATGACCTCCATAAGCATAAAGGATAAAATCCTTACTAAAATTTGGGTTCAGGGGAGCAGGGGCTTCTATTAAGGCCTCTTTGATAGCCTGGAAATTAGCTTTTCCTTCTTTAGTCCAGCTAAAAGTTGAACTCTGCTTTAGCATGGCTGTCAAAGGCTTGAGTAAATATGCAATGTTAGGCAAGAACCTCCTAACAAAATTAATCTTTCCTATGAAAGATTGGAGACCTTTCTTGTGATGTGGTAGGGGTAGCTCTAGGATAGCTGCAATTCTCTCAGGATCCACTATAATTCCTTCTTTGGATACTACATATCCCAACAATTTTCCTTCATGAGCTATAAACACACACTTCTTGGGATTAAGAGATATTCCAAATTCTCTACACCTTTCAAAGATCTTCCTCAAATGTTTGATCTGATCTACTGCATGCTTAGAATAGATAGTTATGTCATCCAAGTAGACTAGTACAAACTTGTACATGAGGCTTTTAAAGGCCATATCCATTGCCTTTTAAAATGTAGCACTTGCATTTGACAAACCAAAGGGCATCTTTTGATAAGCCATGGTTCCCCACTTGGTTGTAAATGTAGTCTTGTATTGATCCTCTTCATTTACTAGGATCAGATTGTATCCTGAATAGCCATCCAATAATGAAAATCTCTCGGATCGAGAGACACATTGTAAGATTTGTTCCATAGAGGGTAGTGGATGGCGGTCCTTTAATGAAGCTCTGTTAAGATCCCTGAAGTCAACACATAACCTTAGCTCCCCATTCTTCTTCCTGATAGGAACAAGGTTGGAAACCCAACTAGTTTTCTTGATGGGGTAGATGATACCACTTTCTACCAATTTGAGTACTTCTTTATGCATGAGTGGCTCAAGCTTGGGATTAACAGGCCATTGCTTCTCCCTCACTAGTTTGGCATTAGGTTCTAATTCAATAGTGTGCTAAGTAAGGGCTGGATCAAAATCTTTGAGGTCTTCATATTGCCATGCAAATATATCACTGAATTCTTTGAATAACTAAGTGTAAGCTTGCTTTTCCAATTCAATGTTTATCTTTCCAAATTGTAAACTCTTACCTAGTTCTAGCTCTAATTCGACACAATGTTCTTGTTGAACTACCAGGCTAGCTTTGTTCTTCTTAACTTCATCATCCTTGTTGAAGACAGTCTCTAAGGTGACAAGACCTCTAGGCATCTTATTAGACTTAAGTTGTATCACTTGATCACCATAATTTTGTGATAACCTACCTTGATTATGCTTTGAAAAAACATCTTCAAACAAGAATTGCAGAATTTGGTCATCGTTGTCAAACACCTGCCAATTGACATTATTATCAGGAATAGAGGGTCTGACAATCACTTTGATATGTTATTGATCTATCTCTTTTGAAATGCTATTGGGAATATCATACTGAGATCCGAAAACAGCTAATCTATCTGCATTTTGGTTGAGCTTCCTAGGGATAGCAACAATATTGAAAGGACAAAAATCTTTAATTACATCCCAAACTCTATTCTTGTATGCCTTCAAAGCATCATTTTTGGTTGCACTTATCCTTCTTACTTGGATGACAAATAACTCACTGTCACCATAAACTTTTAGGGCCTTAAGCCCTCTTTTTCTAGCCCACTCTAGTCCATTGACTAGACTTTCATACTCTATAGTGTTGCTAGTACAAGAGAAACTGAACCTAAAGGCAGTATAATACCTTTCTCCTTTTGGGGACACTAACATAGCACCACCACTAGAACCATGTCTACTTCTAGCTCCATCAAAAAATAGTTCCCAAACCTAATTGTTCTAATCCTCTAAATCAGTATCTTTCTTGAGAAGGCTTGGTTCTATGGCTCCACTTTCTTGTATTAAATAACCTCCTAAACCAAAATCCCAGATTAGATTTTCTTGGGCCTCTAAAGCTCTTTCATCTAGAAGAATATCAAGGATACTCTCTATTTTTGTGCTTGCTTCACTAATGGTTTGGAAGTCACTGTCATCAAATATAGGGCAGTTTACATTGATGGTATTGGACACATATGGTTCTATATGGTGTGCTACCAATGGTTCTAACTTAATGGTGACCTTGGTCCCATACCTTGTATGAAATAGCATGTGAGACTAGTCAGAGGATAAATAGCCTCCTATTTTGGTTGTAAACTCCCTTGACAAACATATGGCAAATAATGCAAGGAGATCTATGATATATATATCAAGGAGGATGGAAAAATTGGGACTAGCATGTAGGATTAGACTGGTATCCTTGGCCACACCTATAGTATTGACTAAGGACCCATCAAGTTGTGTGACCTTTTTTTGGAAGGGCTCATATTTTAGTCCTAATTGGTCAGCCACCTTCTTGGGCATTACAATGCTAGTAGCTCCACTATCTACCATACAATTATGCACTAAAGATTTTCCAATGATTAGAGATACATAAAAGGGAGGTGGCCTTGAATTCCTACCTTGCATGGTATTGGCCTTGGAGTTGCTACTTGGGGCCTCCTTTTCTTGATTAGTGTTAACCAACACTGGCTTTGTAGCTTCTTTTGTAGGTTGAGGATTTTCCACTTCTGTCATGGCCTTCTTCAAAATTTTAGGTTGTCCTAGAAGAGCCAAAGAGTCCCACATGGACATGGTAATATTCACCTTCTTCATGTTGTCTACAATATTGAAAGGTGTCACAATGTGTACTCTTTGTTGTGCTTTCACTATGATGGGCTCCACTTCTTTAGAATGTTGGCCTTCCTTGCTTGTGATGACAGAGACCTCCTTCGGTGTGATGGGAGTGGCTTGCTGCAGTGGCTCTGTAGATGTAGTGGCTTTGGCATTGGAATCTGCTCTCTCCATGTCTTGAGCTCTCCTTTTTGCTCTTGTATAAGCAACAAAAGAAACCTCATCATTGACTCCATTGAAGTCTGGTTGCTCCCAATTAAAGAGAGCAGTCTCTTTCTCTTGCTATTCTTATTGGGGAACTGGTCCACTGGATGAAGCCTCTGATTGAGCTTGTGAGGCATTTTGAACCATTAGAGCTTGGTTCATCCATCCATTTGAACATGTAGCCTGATTATGAGGCTGATTACAAGGAAAATGCCATTCATTATCCATAGCCACATTATTTTGACTAGGGACCATATCCCTCACTAGATTTGTAGAATTGAGGGGTGTAGGGTTATATGGTTGGAATGGTCTTTGATTAAAACTTTGTCTTTGTCCTTGATACCCTCCTTGGTATGGTGACCTATTTTGTTGATAAGGTTGTCCCTGATTCTGATATTGCTGATTAGGACCTTGGCCTTGTGGCTGAAATGGTGGTCTGATTCCTTGACCTTGTTTCTTTAGATTTGTGACCTCTTTAGTCAAGGTCTACAAAAAAATTTTCATTTCTTGCTGACTACTTTGTTGGCTATTCTTTATCTCTTGCAGCTCTTGAGAGAAACTTACTGTTAGCTCTTGACCACTAGTACTGGCCTAAGGTGCTAATATGGTGGGAATAGGGGTAAATGGGGGTACTTGGGCAGGTGCAATGGGCTGAAGGCTAGGGAAGATGGCCATTGGTGGCCTTCTAGCAATCATGCCTACTTGGATTAAATAATTTTCAGCCCTGACAGCTATGTCAACGGCTTGGGGTAAGGAAGTACCACCCATAGACTTGATCATGATAGAAATTTGACCATTCTAGCTTTGCAAGTAGTATAGAAAAGCATGGTCAGCTGATGGCCTTACTGATACTGGAATTCTATTCCATGTTTTGAGGAATCTACTATTGTAATCTGTCATTTGTTCTTGGGGGTCTCTTTTAATGGTTGTTAACTGCTCAACCAGAGATAAGTTATCTAATTTATCCTCAAAATGCTTACTCAATGCATCTCCTAACTCATCCCATGAATTAATAGAACCAATAGTTAAAGTTCTAAACCATTCAAGAGCCTTACCTTTTAGAGAGGCTGCTAATAATTTTGTGGCCACATCTTCTTGGGTTATGTTGTGTATACTGCAGATGGTGGTCACATCTCTTATGTGCTCAAAGGCAGTTGTCTGCCCTTCACCTGTGAAATTAGGTATACTCTTTAGTGCCACCAAGGGCACATCATGATGTTCAGAAAATACCAAGGGACTTCCTTGATTAAAAGGTGCAAAGGCCAATTGCCTAGCCATTGCAAGAGTTGGAATCTGAATGTTAAAAACTATATGTGCTATATTTGCTGCTAGATTTGAATCTTCCTCTAGATCTCTGGTTAGAGATCTACCTCTTCTTCTGGAATGAAAGGGAAAAGGTCTCCTTTCTAAGGTATTCAGTGGTGTTGATTGAACTCTCCTTGCAGGGGATGTTCTTTGAGTTGACTTGCCTTTTTAACTTCTTTTTGAGGGAAACTCTGAATATTCAGTAGGCTTTGAGCTCCTAGTCTCAATCTTTCTCATAAACCTTAAACAAGTTAGCATTGATCCTTGAAATTAGTGGATTCACCAGATATACTTGACAGAATGACTTCTAAAAGTCTATGTTATGCAATCTGTATATCAGAGATAACATAATCTTCAAAAAATAATTTCTTTTGTAGTCCCACCGAGCATGCCAGAATTGTTATACACTAGCACCAAGGTGGGGAATCCTTGAGCTTATGTCTGTACTAATAGTCCTTGTGCATTGAACTTCTTTAATCCTTTTGTAGATGAACCAACATGAGCACCTTTGAACTTCAATCTAATATTTTTAGTCCCACCGGGCCTGCCAGAATTGTTATACACTAAGTTTGCACCCTTGTTTCAAGCTCTCATAGTCTTGATAACCTAGTATAACATGGGAATCATCTCTAGGTTGTGGGACCTATGCTAACTGAGATGAGACCTCCAGGTTCTAGGCTAGTTCCTCTTGGATAATCACCCTAATTTGCTTCTTGACATGGAAATTAAAACTTGAGGGGAAAAGGGATAGAAGGAGTACTTGAAAGGGAAATGACTTGAAAGAAAACTACCTACCAGGTGATGAACCAAAATGAAGGTATGAATTACAGTATAAAAGATGGACTCAATGCACAAACTTCAATCTAGGAGATCACAACTTACTGAATAGGCTTGCATAAATATTTCATAGGAGGGTCTAAAAACAAAGAGGGTATTCAGGGAAAGAGAGGGATTCTTTCACAAATAATGACACTCTCTAGAGTTAGACAACAATCTATGACCTACAAACAAACATTCACCTCTGCAACTCGATATAAGAATGAGATAAGATATTTAAGGGGTTGAAGTATACCCACTAAAGTATTCCCATCAAATCATCCACAATGATACACAAAATTGCAGAAAGGAGGAGGGATCAAGAACCCTAAGATATCACTGAGAAACATATAAATATTGAATTCATTAAGAGATAATTCAGACAAGAAGCATAGGGACATGAAGAATATCACAAAATACCTTACAATATCTGAATAATCAATTAGAATTTACAACTGTAGAAAACCAGAGGGCAAGAAGAATGCCATAGATAGATTTCTAAGAAAAGATATATTTTCTCTTTACAATTGTCCAACTCTTCTTTTACAAAAAGTCCATTCTAAGCTCTAAAGCTCTCTAAAAAACATTATATACATCTCCTCCAATGCACATAGGCAGGAGCCAAAAATATCTAATTAGGGTTACATAATTTTTTATATAATAATCAAACCCTAATTCTATCAAATTCGACCATAAATGCACATGAAAATATCCCAGCTGATCAGATATCTATGTTTACGTTCCATTTCATGTTTATACTTGCAAAAATCTAGTCACCATGATCCATTTACCCACTTGCAACTCGGTCTCGCCATAACTGTTGAAATTTGATATTTTGAGATATTTGAATTAAAAAAAATGATAAAATGGTCACAGGTGGCATTAAAATTCCCTATCGACGGTCGGCATTTGAAACTCAATGTCTCTTTAAAATGTGACCGTCAGATCCTACTTTTTACCTAGGCTCGGCACCTGACTGGAAAACTAACTCAGCATTTACCTCGGGTTCCAATTTCCTTCAGTCGCAATATCGTTTAATACTTTAGCTAACCCTGGTTAAGTCTGGCAAACATGAAAAACCCCTTTAGTCACTGATTTGCAAAATAATTCACTAAACCCTAGGCCCATTTTGCCATTTGTCACCTTTTCATTTGCCCTGATTGCCTCATCAGCAAACACCTTGATAGGCTCTGACAACGGACCCACTACAGCGTTGATTCCAATCCAACGGTGGGTGCATGATCTCATGGCCACTGAATATTCCTTCAGATCATGTGCCATTTGTAGATGCTTTTAGAACTGGGACCCCATGACACATCAGATCCTCTGACAAATCTCCATCATCACACATCAGACAATCAAATACAAGCATGTCAGCACCAGGTTGCACATCGGACCCACGACCTAGAGATCCTCGTCAGACGGTTGTCGCATGATCTCATAGGGTCAGAAGTTTCTATGAGATCATACGACCACCATAGATCTTATCCTTTCCAACACATCTGCAGACCTTCTGACATGGTCCCACTGATAGATCAAAGCTGTCATCTGGCCGACCAATAACGAACAAGCACATCATAAACTGAGGACCCACCTGACAACTGAACTCTGCAGCAAGGAAGATCGATGGTCATCACAAGATCTCATGGAATCTTCTGACCCTATGAGATCATGCAACAACCGTTAGATCTAGAATCTTGACTTTAGCCGCTAAGCAGAGATCACCAACTCAAAAGGTAACCTTTCGAGGGATCACTAAATGTTAGAGCCTTGACCGCTGGGAATCAGAGATTTGGCGACTGAAGGATTTAATTGTGCACATGGAAATTGATGGAACTTAAGTGGCCAATAAAGTAACAATGAATTATAACAAGGCCTAGGGTTTTTGAGGGTTTGGCCTACAACGGCTAGTTTTATGAATTTTTAAAGGACTTTTCACCTAGCCAAGGACCTAAAAATAATTGCAGAGACTAGGGGGGAATAGATAAAGCCATGAAATTTTTGGAGCTTCCCACAGGACTATGGAGATGAAGGTCTAACATAAAAACCAAGGCCAAAATTTGAATGGAAGGAAAATTAGGGCAACAGGTACAACTTAGAAGGATTAAAGTAGAAAAGGTTATTATTATCAATAAATAACAGAGTTGTAAAACAAAATGTATTCTGAATGCTTCAATCCTATAGTTCCATAAATTACCAATTTAGTGCACTCTATAGAGGATTTTATTATGGAGATAATATTCATTTTCTTACAAAGTTTTATACGCCTATAAATTCTATTTTACATGTATAGCTAATGTAGATTTGTATTGCAAAGAAGGAACCTCCAAAGGAAGTTTGGTTTCTGCTCGCAAACTTTCTTTACCACATCATTGATCAAGTTGTCTTCTCATGGATTTATACTATTGTAGATTACCTAAGATTTATTTCATTGAGATTTATCTACACTATCTCATCAAATGCAAAGAGAAAAGGTCAACTAGATCAATTCATCTTTTTTATCATCCTTTCAGACTATGCCAAAATTAAGCATTTTGGTACATGATATATATTTGTTGAAGCACAAAGAGAGGAGATTTAGTTTCAACTACCTTGTAGGCATAAGTCGAAGTATACACATTCTACATGGATTTTTGAAAAATTGATTATAGGTTATCTCTATAGAAATGTAAAGCAAATGCAATGGTAGTTGCAAGACCAATCAGTAAGATTATTAAATTTTCTTTGAAATTGAAAATGACAAATCTAATTATTACAAGATAATAGAGGTTAGAAAAATTATAATGATGCTAAGATAATATCAATAAAGGGGGAAATACAAGGGATGGTTCAGTGGATAGAAGAAAAGTCATGGAGATGATAATAAGAAGAAGAATGTGTGAGAATGAGAAGCTGAGGGGTTGGTGAAGACTAACAGATATAAAGATGGCATCTAAACCAAAATAAGGAACAACTAACTAGGTGGCTAACTCAGCAATTAGTTTTATCTTTGAGGTGTGGTAGGGATAAGTAGCCTAAGAGGGAAATTGGGTAAAATAAACCACGAGATGTATCAAATATTATGTGAAACTACATAAGAAAGGATTATTTTCAACCATGATAAGCCAAATGAGGAATTAGGAATACATCTATAAAGAGAGTGTAGACGATTGATCCAAAGTTGAAGGGTGTGAGCCTTGGACAAAAAGTAGTAATATTTTGTATGGATATCTAGAGGAAGAGAGACAATGAGATAATCATGTTTGTGATCTTATCCTAGTATAGTTCTAGTTTGAAAATTTATAATGTTGTATTCCTATTTGATAAATGAAGTTGTGATTTATTTCAATATTTGTTACAATCTTGATCTTTGAATATTTGGAAGTGTGTTTCCTATGAGAGGGGTGAGAATCTATCTTGCATAAATAGTATCAAAACCGCTAGTGTTGAGTGTGTAGAAAATTAACTAAATGTGAGGTAGGTTACACTACGACTTAAGGGTAAATATAGGATTTATGTAAATATATTGTCGATCGTGAGGTGGCTTGTACTTCAAATTTTAAATTAGTTATGGAAGTCTCAGGAGGATTATTTTAAGTATTCACAATCCTAATTGATTGGGTTCTTGAAGCTTTATTAACATGTACAAATGATAGTGAAATATTAGATTAATTAAGAAGATGATGAGTCCAAAAATGAGGACAAGGTGGTTCATGAGGAGACCTATATTTGATATCATTTTTGGAAATGATATTGAGAAGATAATTATGGGATGGGAGCAGGGATTTTTTTAGTGGTGATTATTCACCAATTGGCAAATATGTCCCGATTGACAGATAGAAATTGGCAAAAAAAATGCTCATATACTGGTTGACCGGTTTGCCCAGATTTTATAAAATGCTCATATAGTGGTCGGATTGTTCACCACTATTTTTACGTAATTTCAGTAACGTATTCAGGTTCTTCACCCATATTTCTATTTAGTATTTTACTCTTATTCGCCACAAATTAAATTTGGTGTATTTATCAAGGATCAACATTCGCCAAAGGCCCATTGTCCCAAGTGAAATTTTTATTTTCACTAGGACCCAATTCACCATGCATCATACATAATTGTGTCCCTATTCACCCAATCAATTATTTGAAATTACGCAGGGTTCGCCAAATATTAGTTGTTATCATAAGCAACTGTCAACCCCTTCACCAAAATGGACGATGGAGATTATGAGGCAAAATCTTATGGTTGGTATGAAAATGGTTTACTTATAGTTGTCTATTTAAGAGATATGAGTTTCATTATTGAAACATGTCAGAGAGAAGGAGACTTCAAGAGATTTAGTTGATTTTGAACTCACAATTGCGATCGGTAGCAAACGACTACCAGTCCGTAGTATTTTATTCAAGTAAAATTTTATTGCAGCCTTAATTTGTTGCAGATGTCATAGTCAAAGTTAAACAAGAAGAGGACTATTGAAGGTGGAGATGTCCAAGAGAGGCCAATGAAATGTAGAAATATATCTTCATACTTCGGCATGGGCAAACACAATAGTGTTGGTCAAACTGAGGAAGGTACATCATTAGAGGAACCTATACAATTTCAAGGTTCTCAACCTACATAGGAGTCTAATGAACAAATTGGGGAGCCTAATAAATCTGGTGACGAAGTTGCGGAAGCTAATATTTCTAATGAAGATGACCTTGAAGAAGAATTTCATGTAAATAACTAGTACCATGATGAATCGATCAACTTCGGTGATGATGATGGTTCAATTAATAGTAACACTAAAGGGAGAGAAAAATCAAAAGAAAAAAGTGATCGTCAATGAGAGATGTTGAGGAGATTTAAATTTGATTGGGCGGAAAAGTATCCATTCATTGAACCCGTGGACAATCCAATTGTAGGTGAGCCACCAGTAGAATGCAGATGTACGATTTGTAGTTGGAAGTATAAAAAGGAAAAGCGGTTGCAACTTAAACTAGACACCATAGAGAAACATGTTGGTAAGGTTTACAAAACCTCAACTGTTGATGGATAGGAAAAAAAAGTCATAAGATATAAAACAAAGGAGCAATGCCAACATAAAAGTAATGCTGAGGAATATTATTTGTTTCAAAAATTTAAGACGAAGCCTGGTGAAGTTCAAGGTTCTATTAATGCTATTTTTGCAAAAGAAAGTGAAGTAGAAGAACGCGGAAAAGCTGTTCAATTCAGTAATGTTTTCCATATTTTGAGTAGAGGGTGTCTATAATGCCCAAAAATATCATAACAAAACCTTACTAAAGTCAACCAATTTTTATTTTTTTTAAAATAGTTTCTCTTAGGCTATGTATTGTAAGTGGTGTAGTTGGTTGAAAGAGTCTATTCTCATGGGTTCACCTACATCAATACTAATTGTTACATTATGGTTAATAACAACTAAAATTTTACTTTGACAAGAAAACCACTTAAGAATTTACATACTAGGGATGACAATTTACAAGATAAACCACTCTAGTGATTCTACACTTAATATTACATAAGATAAATTATTGTTTTGTTGTTTCAAATAAGAAAAAATACCCATCTTATTGTATTCTCTCTATATTTATATACCATCATATAAGGTTGCTTCCATAGTTAATTACCAACATAATAATAATTTATAATTAGAATCCATAATTAATAATAATTTATAATTAAAATCCATCGTTAATTACCAACATAATAATAATTTATAATTAGAATCCATAATTATTATTTTTTATCATTTACAACACTTTTACATTTGAAATTTCTCAATTACTTGATAAAGATAAAATATAAACCTAGTAGTTCTCATATCCCTTTTCCACATTAAAGGGTATTCATATTTACCCATAATGATGTTTAAAGAATAAGTCTACTAGGTAAATTTTCACTTTCATCTTCTTGAAGAAATATCATCTCCACTTTTGTAGGAAGAAAAATAGGAACTGAAGAGTAATTTTTTCACCCCATTAATATAGGAGGAAAAATAAGAATAAAATTATTATGATACTTGTATAAGTTTCTACTATATATTCTTGTTTCAAAAAAAATATTACCATTATTAATATTTTCAAACGATTATGTTAAACATTTATATTTGAATACATTAGTATCCTCTTCTATTGTAATGTAATGTATTAATAATTTATTAATTTATTAATTAATTAATTAATAATACACAGTAAAAAAAATAACCTACTAATGACAAGGTATCGGTTAATTAGTAACCACATATAAAATTAAAGCTAATGACAAGGTATTGATTAATTAGTAACCACATATAAAATTAAAGTTACTAAATTAACTTATTAACTAAACTCAAATTTATAATGTATCTGGTGTATATGTATTAATTAACAAATATCAAATGTTAAATGAATAACATACTAAAAGATAAATGTATTTTTTTTTTAATTAATGATCATAATTCATTAATTAATAATACATGTATTACAACTAAATTGAACTCTAATAAATTCATTAAACAAACTAATTAAATTTTGTATTTATGCTTATTAAAATTTATTAATAAAGTTTTAAATAAGAATATTAACACTACCCAGTTTACAAAATAACCAATATTCAATCCTTATCAAAGGACTCTCTTTTTTTAAAAGTAAATTGAAAATAAACTATATATATTAATTAATAAATTTATTAATTAATATTAGCTATTAACTAATGAAATTATAATTAATAAATTGAACAAGTGATATGATCTAACTATACTAATTAATACCATTATAAAAATACAAGAATTAATTAATAATCTATATTAATTTAGCATTAATTACTAATTAATACAATTATTAGCTATTAAATTAAAAAAACACAAACTAATTAACAAATTATATTAATTATTAAACTAAATAACATATTAAATAAAATTTAATACAAAAAAATTAATAAAAAAAAGAAAAAAAGAAAAAAAACAAATTAAAAAAAACTTCGCATAAGATAAGTTTTAAGTCCCAAAGGGACTGTGGCGAGGCCCACTGCCCTCACGGCAGTAGACTGTCGTGGCAGGCCTACTGCTGTGCGGTGGTAGTCTGCCATGGCAAGCCTGCTACCATGTGCATCAGTACCCTATTGCGGCAGGGGTGGGGTGTGGGGCCGCGGGTCCCCCCGCCACTTAAACCCCCCAAAAAAAAGTTATAAATTTTTTTATATTTTTTTATATTATTTTTTTAAAAGATGCTTTTCATAAAAAGGGACATGTTTACTTTATTTAAAAAGGCATGTAATTTTTTTTATCTATTTATTTTTAAATATATATATTTTGAATATTTAGGGTGGAGATCTAAATGGGTCCCACCACCTAATGTATCCGAGGAAGAAAAAGTAAGTTTATAGTTTCTATTTTATTTTATTTGTCAAATAGGACAAGTGGTGTTTAAATGTTTATTTTATTCTTTGTGGTAAGGGAAAATTTATGGGAATTTTTCCCATACATTTTTCAGAGACCTGTAAGTCTCTATTTGAACTTCTTTATTTTGCCCATTCTTTTTTTATTTGCATGTTTCTTTTATTTGTCTTTGTTTCTTCCATGTAAAATTTTTACATGATAAAGGCACACATAGATAAAGGTAATTAATTAAGTAATTCCAAGAACATCAAGTCACTATAGTTTAGATTTATTAATAAATCTACACCACTTATTCTTTCACACTTCAACATGAATACATAAAGATTCCTCTATGGATAAACAATTCTTTCTCATAACTATTCCAACAAATTCCTTACATTCCTCTTATGAAACAAATACATTATCCATTACTTATTCAATATAACATGAATACATAAAATTATTCCTTTTGTCTAGCCTTCAATATTCTCATAAGAACATAAATCTATCACAATAAAGACATACATTTTCTCAAAACTTTGATGTCGCAACCTATGATACAAATACAAGTTTTGGAGTGATTACTCCATTACAAAATACATTGAAACTATGGGATTCACAAGATTCCCTTACAAAAATAATAAACATGAAACAAGAGTGATCCAACTCAAATAAGAAAATATTATCAACTCTTCAAGATTTCAACTCCAACCGTGAAATCTTCAATGGCTCCAAAATCCTACAATAAAATACATAGGCCAAGGAGTTCTCACCTCCCAACCTAGGCTTCTATGAAGCGACCCCCGAGCTAGGGGAACCATCACAAAGACAAGGAGACAATCAAGCAACCCACAATAACAACAACATACAACATAAAACAAAATAAAATCTCCCTTCCAAGGTTAACACAAAGAGTCACAAAATGACTCTAAAAAAAAAGAGGGGTGAAGGTGGAACCATTTCAAGGGGAGAAAGCACATCTCATGATAAGAGATAAGCCATCACTTGGCTTCCTCATCATGAATCTTTCACCACAAACACAATCTCAACAAACTCCTTATGACCCCCAATATACAAAACATATAATAGAGATGGCTATATGGAACCCATACATCCATGTTTCATCCCTCTCCTATCCAAGGAGAGACTCTACACCCTTGAATGTCCCAACAATACCCTTCACCCCCAAGGCTACTCTTCCCTCCCAAGGGTGAGTATGGCCTTGAGAACTCCCTCAACAAAACACTACAACACATACAAGAAAACTTCAAAAAAAAAAAAAATGAAACTACACATTTACAAATAAAATTATAAATCTTGCACTACAACAAGCTCAAGATTTTCATAACATCCATTATCACAAATTCACAAGATCTCAAAACATAAACACTACAAGAACACACTAACTAGATTTTTGCATACAAAAATAAACATTCATGAGAACTCTTTCTCTCAACACGAAAATAAAAATAACAAATGAAGAATTCCACCAATCTTGATTCAAGCATGTGGAAGAAAGTTGATGAAGAGCTTTTCCACTTTCCAAAGTCCTCTCCAAAATAGCTAAGTCTCTAAATCTCGAGAGTGGGTGTCAAACTCTTCCAAAAGAAGAGCGCCCTCTAAAAGGGCCTCCACACACTCTCATAGGGATAGGATCTCCCTCTAATTGGATGACGTTCCAAAGCTTATTACAAGGTTTCCAAATAAAGATTCCTAAAAAGGTTGCCCAAAAAGTGGACCAAAGACTTGAATTATTATTGGATGAATCATTACCCAAGACCTTGCTTCAAAAGCGGATTTTCGGCCATTTTGAAAATCCAACTTTTGGAAGGGTCTTTTGGTTAACATGGGGTTGTCCTATAGTTAAAAATGCCCCTTACCCATAGATATGTCAAGTGGACTTACTAAAAATGTACCTAACACTTCTCTAGACACCTTTTAAGCCTCCCAAAAATTCATATGAAGCTCAAATTCGAAATTCATTGATAAGACAAAACCTCAAGCTCCCTAACCAAGTGATTTTCATGGGGATGCTAAAGGGTACCTTCCTAGGTTGGTGTTCAACCAATCCCCACGTGGACATGTCATGGCCACAAGTACACACACATGTGTCAAGTGACACAACAAAAATGACACACCACAAGCCATGTGGCATGTCCACTTGGGCATTCTCACATAAATAACATTTACAAATAACATATAAATCAATTACATTCATGCACCATACTTTTACAAATTAAATACATTACAACGAGGTTTCTGGCTTCTCACTAGAAGCAACCTTGGCTCACACTGATTTTCACATTAGTCTTTGCGATGGTTCCCCGAATTTACCATGGCCTATTTCCCTGCACACTCAAGTCCAATATCAGTAGTCCAAGGAAATATACATGTAAATTTCATAATTTTCATAATCAAATAATTCTCAAGAAATTAATCATAATTAAGTCAAAATTTCACATGGCATAATCATTCATCTAAAACATAAATACAACTCATCATGAAATACACAATTCGTCACTAAATTAAGCTTGTAGCATATTCATTGCACATATAATTCAATTGCAATTAAATGTCATCATGACACTCATAAACTTCACCGAAGTAATTAACTTTCAATTCACAATAGGAATCTCATCATATCATAATCGAATCAAATCTTCATTTCCTAGTACTTACGTAAGCATATAAAATCCATCACATCATCACAACATTTATAAATCAAAATAACCATAATTTAGAATTCATATTTATGTCATAAAAAGGGTCATCAATAATTCATCACCTAACATTTAACCCGAAATGAAATACACATCTCAACTTTATTCATTTCTTGATTTTCACTTTCCTAACAACTCATATCGAGATAAATTCCCTAATTACACATCTCAGTATTTCATCTAAATCAATCATCATAATGTTAGTCATAATGTATCATAAAGTCAACATTGTGAGTATAAAAGCATCATAAAATGTAATGTATTTTCATCTACAATAATCAAATCTTTGTCTAAAAGAGTAAAATCAACTAAGTTAATCAAAACATTAAGCCAATTACTAGGGCTACCATAACGATAATGGAAAATCCATGGTGGGTCTAGGGTGAGGCCTCACAGCGTCCAAAGACAGACTATCCAGAAATGAGTGGTTTGTTACACTTTCTAAAAGTTCCTAACTATCATGTCACTCATTGGTCAATAAACAGTGGATGGGAATTGGCAAGTTGTATTTCCTAGGTTGAAATAGAGGATGTACAGAGAAAAATAAAAGAGTCAACCTTTATTGCATTGTCCTTAGACAAAGTTACAGCAATAGATAATACGTCATGGGTATGCATGCATGTTTATACTGTATAGAATAATGTCCCCCAACCACATATACTAACTGTTGCAAAATTGAGGGACAATACGACATCAAAAACTTTATTTCAATTAGTAAAGATCCATTTAATTGAATATGGAGGTATGGATGAATTGATAATAGCGAAGAAGTTGATCTATGTTGGAGCGAATGGAGCTTCAGTAATGCAAGGTCAAAGGAATGGTATTTGCATAAAGATGCAGGCTTCTTGTTCACCATATGTTGTTGGCATTCACTGTATGGCCCACAGGATGAATCTTTCTTTTAGAGTTGTGAAGAAGTTCCCTTTAGTAAACAAGGTTGAAGATTTAGTAAGAGAGTTGTACTCATATTTTTTTCGAAGTCCCAAACATTTTAGGGAATCACAGTACTTTGCTGATGGAATTACCAATGGAAACAAGCTTCTTAAAGATGTTGATACCAAATGGATCTCTTTGGATGGACCAGCGCATCAAGTTTTTTTTGAATATCAATCTTTGATTGGACTAATGTACAAAAATTGGGACAATGCAGAAAATTAGAGATGTGGCGACCTGCTTCGGAGATTAAGTAGTATAGAGACACTTTTGACTTTAGCATCTCTTCTTCCCATGCTAGAAGAAATGACATTCATTATGAAAAAACCCTAGCAAAGAGCCATGTATATTGCAGAATATGCTTACTTGCGTAAAATGTCATGCCAAGCCCTTGATAGTCTCTATCGAAATGACCTAAATTTATTCGATGAAAGATTTAATCACTGGTGGAAACTAACAGATTTGGAAAATCCTGATAATTATTTAAAGATCATTGAAAATGGGATTTATGTGTTTGTGTAAGGGGATTTCAGATACCAGTGTACTACAGTGCCCCAAAGAAGCGAGCTACAAGAGTTACAAGGGAAGATTTTACCAAGATCGTTGAGTCTATAGCAGGTAATGCAAGGGACATAGCCTATAAAGTTTCCTCTGAAATAAGATCCTAGTTCCCATATGAATAACTACTTGAGGCCATGGCACTTGTGTTTCCTCAATATTGGTCCTTAAACTCTAAGGAAGATTACCATAATAGGTTGTTGACTTTGATAATGGAATTTTGCAAATCTGTAGAATTCAATGGAGTGACTATCAATGGAATTTTAGATGGGGGTCTTCTTAGACATCAATCAAGCACTTTTTTAAAGACTATGAAGCATCAATATCAATTAATGCATAACCCACATGAAGAGAGCTCGGTAACAAGGCTTTGGATAGAACTAAAACAGAGCACAATGTTGCGTGAAGAAATTTTAGAGTTCTTCAAGCTTGTTGATCTATGAAAGACCATGATATTGAGTTTAGTGGAGGATAAGAGAGTTTTTAGTGCTTTGGGCTTCCTAAAATCAAAGCTAAGAAACAAACTAGACAAGAATTTGGAAACATGCTTGAGGGTCTACACATCTAGGTATGATGTCAATACTTTTCCTTATCAAAAAGAAATGGAAATTTGGAAGAAAAGATGAAAAAGAAGAGGGTTGGGCAACACCATTAACCAATCTTCGATAGCAACTTCAAGTGGGACAAGTACAGGTGGTGATGAGAGTCATAGAAGTAGAGGTCAGACTTAGAGTGAAGAAGAAACAAATGAAAAATGAAGAGAACAATGAAGTAACTGGAATACCAAAAATTGGATGATGACGACGACGTAGAAATGAGTTGGCAAATTTAGGAAATTTCTGCTAAATTAGCAGTAGCAATCAATAGGTATGTTTTGAACTTATTAACTACTATATCCTATCATTCAATGTTCATTTTAGAAAAGAAAGAATGTATTATGTTTCATCATTAAAATTTGAGAAAAAAAGAGTATTATTACTGTAGAGTGTAGTTTGTAACTTTGTATCGTATCAGCAATGATCATTCATATTTGAATTTGAAATTATTGAATGAAATTTTGTATTCCAATAGCATATAATACAGTAAATCAACTAAGAATAACTGAATAAAATAGAGTAACTCAACATACATTGAATTGGAAAACATGAAAATTAGATAGAGCACAATTTGTTTTGTATTCATTTGCAATATATTACAATTTAGAGTAGTTCAATTTGTTTTGTATTCATTCGCAATATATTACAATTTACAGTAGTTCAAAATTCAGAGCAATCTTGTAGGCCATTCCAAACATCCTCTGATGGCAGAACAATTTGGTTCATAGTATAGTCACAATCCTACAACTTCATTAGCAATTCATATTTGGAAGTGTGACTTGACAACATTGTTTCTTCTAAAACTCCATTCAAAGTTCTCAGTGGTTTGATGAAATCCATGAATGTATCAGGAGATATGTATGTAGGAAGAAAGCATAAATCAATATTTATTTTTTCATGCAACCTTATTTTGTAATGTTCTCTTCCAATGAAGTTATTTGCGTCAAATCCCTTAGGCAAACCAAGACTTTCCATATTCGCTTTCCTTTGTTCCATCTTTGTGATCTTCTATTGAGATTTTTCATCCAATTCCTGTACTTCCCGTAGCTTCTCACATTTTTGAATGATACTTGATACCTTTACTAAGGCATCAAGGTGGTTGCTAATTCCCTTGTTTGATAGATAACTATCACTCTTACTGTAGAGTTGTTGCATAATATCTTTTGCTTTCTTTTCTTTCTTGACAACATCCATGTTTTGTTCAGTGTTCTTATGGAGCTTCAAATAACATACTCTCATACTTTGAAGCATTTCAAACCACTCATACAAGCTATTACATAACACCAATATTTGGCCCCAAATGTGTTCTTTTGCAATCTTCACTAAATTATTATTAGTATTTGTTAAAGTTTGAGTTGTATTATTGGCCTTCTTTAGTTCTTCTACCATTTCTTCACAATTATTTTTCTCTTCCACTACTTTGTGTTCCCAATGATTGGCTTTATCTACCTGAGACTCCAATTGCTTTTACAATTCCCAGTTGGAGGTAGCATTCCTCTCCATGGTTTTAAATAACTTTTCTGAACTGACTCTTTCTTCCTCTAGTTTTTTACTAATTTCTGCCAATTTTCCCCTTAGTGCCTTCAGCTCTGCCTGCTCCTGTTCCTTCACTACTGCCTCCGCATGTTCCTGCTCTGTATCTGCTAATGTAGAGGTTGATTTTTTAATCTTTTTCTGTAATTCTTTCAAACTATTCTCTAAAGCTTTCCTCTTTTCTTTTTCATTGCCAATGTCTACCTGTAACTTTTCTATATTTTTCTCGAGCTTGCTTTTCTCTCTTTCTAGCTTTAGCGGTGCATTGTAGACCACTTGGTTGGTAGACTTTGACACATTGATTTTGTCCACATTTTTAACTTTGGAAAAATCCATTTGGAGAGTGGTAACTTGAAATTCAGATGGATCGATCTGACTCTCTGGTGGGTTTCCATCTTTATTTGGTGGAATAACAACCATGAACTCCATCATGTCTCTTTTTGGGTCATATGTTGGTAAAACCCTATTGGATGCAGGTTGTTCCTGTACAGCTGCATTAAGGGCACCAATCTGCAATGTCTTCTGTATTTCCTTATTCTTGGTTCTTGTTTCTGCAAATTTATTATAGAAATCATTGAAACAAAATTTTGGTGTTGCAGAAGGATTTGAATATTTGAAAGGTGAACCAGAGGTAGAGCTTACAATTCCTGTTGTTCTAACTAATGCTCTTTGAGGATTTAAACTTCTAGAGGGTTTTTCTGAACCTGAAATTGCAAATAGTTGTTTACAATCATATGACATTGTTATTGGTGTTCTTCTGGAAGGGGAAAGCTTTTTCTTCTTGACACTATCTTCTACTATGGGATTGTGTGTAGATTCTACTAGCCTCTTTAGAGAGGGAACTTGTTGTATAAGTTTCCTAGTCCCACTGGCACTAGTGCCACTACCAGACCTAGTAGCAGTACTAGTAGATTGAAACCCAATGCCTACACCATAATCATAAGCAGTTTTTTCTATCTCAATTGTATTCTAGACACCTTCTCCTGTGGGACCCAAACCACCACCTTTATAACCCATTTTTTTGACAATGTCTACCCCTTTTCTATATACTTTTTTTCGGTCCTAGTTAGTTCCACTCGGGCCTGGAGTAAATGCAATTGGTGGATTATCATCCTCAGTGTCTAGATTATCATCCTCACTATCATATGCCATGTTAGGATGCTCCAAATTCCATAATTTGCTAAACTCTATATCCTCATCTATTTCATCTAGATCTTCACTGGTCTTTGGTTCACCAAGATCATTTCTCATACTCCAAAAATCATCGATTTTCATTCTAGTCCATTTTCTATCCTTACAAGCTTCTGCTATTCTCTTTGGTATTTTTATGTTTGATGGATTAGCAGCTTTTTCATAGAAATTGTAGGACCTCCTAGGCTGTGCATTGCCCTGGTTTATTGTTGTCATAATTTGTGATGACAACTGTTGAACTAAAATTTTTTCCTCACCGGAGACTTTCTCCATCTCTTTTGTAACGTCATCCCAGCTATCCTTGTTTTTCAACCTCTCTAGCAATGGTTTAATTTCACGTTGAAATAAGTTTATAGAGTTCTTATTAGAAACAAGCATTGTTTGAATAACGTTGAGTGGATCATACTTGCAATACCACTCTACATCAAATTGATAAATATCTTAAAAAAAAATTGCCACTTTGAATGCCTTTCTCTCAAATGTTAACCCTCCAATTGAGAAAGGTAAGGAAGGGAATATGCTCTTCTTCGATTGGCCAGCAAAGAGTCTATTTTTACTCTCTAGTTGTACTACATATTTTATTGTAAACACCCTATTTGTCATATGCATTGGAAGTTTGTGGGGTTGCAATTCTGATCTATAAAACCTTAGCATAGTGTAATCTTCCATTAAGTATCGGTTAGCCAATTGAATTGTGCTTCCAAGTTGGATGCAATCCCTACATGAAGCAGACAATCTGGGCATTGGAATTCTTGTTATTTTTTTGTACAATGGTACCAAAGAGAAGTCTATTAAATTACTGTAATTCCTTCTGTTATCATACATTCTTATCTGAGGTGTCCAGTTATATATTGGAGTACCTGTCCCCCTGTGAATTTCAAGATTTTTTTTGTTGCTCATTAATATTGTCGCATGCTTGGAAAGAAGAAGATAGCACAAGTAGGTTGTGAACCTAAATGTCTTAGAATTGCCTCTTTTAATCAATGTTAATTGTTCTTGCATCGATTGAACCACGTGTCCAACAAAATTATATCTAACTGGTTGATTGACACAATGGATATCCCAAATGAATTGAAGAATGCTGGCACCCACTTCCCTATTGTTTTCCAGTCCTAGGAAAAATGCTAGCGAGGATATAGTATCTTGAACCCATGGCACAAAAATGTTAAAATCATAAGGAGGCTTATGGTTCTCACCCAATGAAGCCTTTGCCTCTGGAACTATTAGACCCTTTATAAATGAATCTCTTGCATTTGGAGAGACTACCTCATATTGATTTGCTAATTTTCCTAGGTCAATACAAACATTACAGTTTTGTCGGTCAAACCCTAGGTCTAGCAAATTGTGAAATTCTTCTTGGGTTATTGATAAAATTTCTTCCTAATTTTTTTAATTCACAATTGATGTTCTTTCTTCATCATAATTTTTTGCACAAATCAAGACAATTTATGGGCAAGGGAAAACTTTGGGTAACAACATGTGACCCAAACCAACATCCCATGAAGCAACTTTATTTTTTTTTGCACCTATCGTTGGGTTAAATTTTATAAAATCAGACCTCTTTGGCCCAGTTGCCTTACTGCACAATGAATGTTTAATTGCTATAACTCTCTTTTCACCATCGATAACAAGATCATAAACATCATGATACTCATCAGTGAAACTAGGGATTTCTACTAGTTTTCTATAGTCTATTAAAGTTTTCCCATCTGCTTACCCTTGGCCTTGAGTTTTTGCTTTCCCCATTGTTCTTTGGAAGAATGAAAAAGCATAGATTCATAGATATTTACTAACAAAATCACAGATAATAACTAACTAATTAATAAAACCCCAATTTAAGAAAACCCCAATTGTACATGCAAGAATTAAAGTTTCAAAATCATGTTAAACTTACTCGAAATTAAACTTTGAAATCAGGATAGATATAAGTTAGAACGGCTAAGGCTCTCACAAATTACAGTCTCAAATATTTGGCGACGGTTCAACAGTTCTTTTTAGCTCTACTGCTACAAGTCTATAGGTTTTTAAAAAGAAAAGGTTAAAAACCTTTCGTTAAATGTAATGGTATATAATTATACTATAATGGTAAAGTAATCTTTCTAAAACATGTGTAAGTTGTAACGTAATCTTTCTAAAACATACTACGGGTAACCGTTAATCTTTTCGATGAATTACACGTCAACGTGTCACATTTTCGGAGTGAGTTTTCAGAAAATCTTTTTGAAACCCATAGTTCTTCTGAAATACAACTTCAACCGTTCATCTCTTGTAATCCAACGATTGTCACGATTTCAAAATATTAATAATTTAACACACACTAATGAATATTAATTATTAACTATATTCACTTAGAATAGCTTATCCATAAAATTTGAACCAGAAATGATAAACTTTCGAAACATTTAATTATTACATGAAAAAAAAGTGCAATGCAAATTTTTTATATTTTATAAGGCAAAATTTCATTACAATTCAAATATGCCCATAGACCATATCTATTAATGATTCTTATAATCAAAACAAAAAAGAAAAGTAGTAGCACTTCGAAATTCTTAAAACATTTTCATATTATATTTTTTAACATATGTGATTACAATTTATATCATTTCAAAAACCCTAGTAAGATACTACCACCAGAGGGAGACACGGTAGAGGGACTAGAGAGTAGAGACTACGTAGAATCATAGACTATCTGGCTGAGGCTCCCTTCCTTCTGTGTAGAAGTCTGAAGAGAGGATAATGTCAATGAATTCTTTTAGCCACAGATAGTCCCTAGGTTCATCTAGTAGGTGCCACTTCCAGAGGAAATCCCTCCCAATCTGTGCCCACTTCCGATGATGCATGAGATGCTCAACATCAAGGTTCAGTAGGAATGGTTGCCTGGGAACAACTACTCCTGGTTGTAGAATCTTAGGCAAATCATTTGCCCAAGGAATTCCAACCCCAATTTCTGAAAATATGACAGCATGCACATCATCACCGAGGTACTCTTCTTTGAAAACTTTCCTGAGAAGCATGATCATATCCACCTTTTCCCCCTAGGTCCAACAGAGATGCCAAGAACTGAGATGAAATGTTAGTGGTGACTCTATACCTATTTTCACTCTCCAGAAATTCATGTCTGAGCACCATCCTTATAGCCTCCTTGGTGAAGGCTCCCAACTCTATAGCAATAGACGCCAGGATTGGGTCTGTGACCAGGCCCAAAAAGGCCTTCTGGTCCTCCAAGGTAGTGCATCTCAAATGAATTGGAGTGTCCATTCACATGACGCAGACTATTCTCACAAATATGCTTTCACAATCATAAATTAATGAGCATAGATCGATCTATTTATAAGTCCTGATTGAAAATCATTTCCCTAAAGATCTAATTAAATCAAAAAATAAATGGTAACTATCCAAAAATCTCTAAATCTTTTATATTTAATGCAATACTGGGTGAAATTGGAAACAACACTTATGATAAGACATTTTCTATCTTGGGAATAATGAAAGCTAAAAGGATCGTGCCACACAGGTGGACATAACAATTCTTTATTATAAAAAATTTTTAAAACTTGTGCCCACTCTACAGAAACAATAAGCAAAGTACGTTAGCTGTGAAATGGTGGTAGGAAATGAATCTTTACCATTGATTTAAGATCATCGAATGGCCAGAAAATAATGTCCTTATATGATATGACATTTTCATTCAAGCCTTAACTTTAAGGCATTAATCTATCAAGGTATATGATGTCACTATCACACATATCTATCAGTGAAAATTGAAAGGCGCCATCAAAGAAACCATTAATTCACAATGCACATTACTTTAATTTATGTCATGACTCATCTACTGATCGTCATTAATTAATATTTCTATCTAATATTACTGAATTTTCCATAAGAATTCTAATATTTCTATCTAATATTACAATATCACACGTCCGTTCATGGTTCGATTACAACATATCAATGACCAAAGGTGAATTTTGGGCCTATTGTTGGTCTTTATAATATTTACGAAAAAGTCTCAGTGGAATCATGAGTTTTCCATATATATTATGAAGACCAACAATACGTGTCATACCACATGTCATGATTCCGCTAAGACTTTTTCGTATATATTATGAAGACCAACAATAGCCCCAAAATTCACCTTTGGTCGTTGATATGTTGTAAATCCAATGAATGTGTGTCATGTGAGTCTGAGACGTCATAGTGATGGGAGTGGGACCTGATGCAACTTCAACATCAAATCACAACCATTGGATTAACAGAGATGAACAGTGGAAGGTGCATTTTGGAGGGAATATGGTGCGATAACTCCTTTAGTGAAAACTCTCTCTGGAATCATCACACGTCATTCTTCAAATTTCCAATTATTCAATCGCCATACCAACTATAAATTTTTGAAAACCATTCACCATGACAAATAGATTAATACAAATATTTGGAAAATAGTTTCGCCATATTTTTATAAAAATGGTATCCGTTATTAAAATATTCCCCAACCAATATCCATAATTTGAAACATAATTTGCCATTAATATTAATAATTTTATTAAAAAAAAATTATAGTCGCCATTTTTTTATAAAAATTATATACACTATTAAAAAATTTGCCACCAAATATCTATATTTTGACACATAATTCGCCATCACTATTAAAAATTTTCCCCCCAAAACACATGTGATTCACCACAATTTTATACTTTTTGGGGCGGGGGGGTTCCTTAAAGTTATCCCTGGATGGGAATACTCTCATTAAAGAAGGATAGTTGTATTTGGAAGGTGAAAGAAGTCAAAGAATCCCATACACATGAGGAGAAAAGAGATGATAAAATAGCTTCCATGGACTATTAGTTGGTGAGTGAAAGATAAGAATGCAATGGAGGTGATGTTACATTGTAGATTTAAGTTGAAGATGAACTTTATAAGGTAGAGGTTGCTATAAAATTTTACGAAGGCCTAGAAAATCAAGGACCTAATGAAGATGACAAGTTTCTTGTTATGGAGACTATCAAGACCAAATATTTTTTTCTATTATGTGAAGATGAAGAAGAGATACTTAAGTAATTTTCAGTCATAAGAGAGGTGATGAATAAGACGCTAAAATAGTAGAATTTGAAGAGGATGTTTCAACAGACATAATTTTTAAATCTTCTACATTGTGGAAAAAAAAATATGAATATAAGAGAGTTGGTTGTATATGTTGTATATGAGCCTCTAGGGAGAGTGCAATTATATTTTGAAAATTGTCATTATAAGGATACTTTAGTAATTTTCAATCATAAGAGAGGTGATGAATAAGACACTACAATAGTATAATTTGAAGAAGATATTTCAACAGACATAATTTTTAAATCTTCTACATTTTGGAAAAAATATATGAATATATCTTGAGAGTTGGTTGCAGATGTTGTATATGAGCCTATAGGGAGAGTTCAATTAGATTTTTAAAACTGGTATTAGAAGGTTGTATGTTTGTATGTGGAAGAAGTAGAGAATACTGGAAGGGAGATTCGGTAGAGAAGGTCTATTTGTAATGGACAAAAACCCATGGGAGAGGAGACAACTGTAGAGGTGATTTGGTAGAGAAGGTCAAATATTGTAGAGAAGAATGATTGATCAATATGTTTATTGATACAAATAAAGTTCCTTTAAATAAGTGTACAAAATCAACATAGTTTGAAAACTAAATAACTATACCAATAACAACTAACTAGTCATTTATGTAATATACCAAAATTTCCCTTATTACATTAATTTGTGAAAGATTTGAAATATTGCAAGAGTTTTGAACCCAAATACTCTAGATAATTTGATGAAATGCCTTCAATGAACCTCCTTTCTCATCCAAGAAAAACCAAAATTACTACCTCGGTGGATCTCTTGACTACATAAAACATGCAACCATTTGCACAACACGATACAACATAAAGTGTTCCCAACCTCTATGCACAATGAGACACATTACCTCTAAAATTTGACATCTCCTTCAATATTTTTTATAATGTCTCTAGTGTTTCACATGACACATTTTTCCTCCAAAAGTCCACATCTCCTTCAAGTGTATCTAATGTAAAACCTCACCTCTCATGCGACTAATAAAAAAAACTTAATTTGATAAATACATAAATCATTTATAGAAGATCAATGAGGGTTATGATTACAATTAAGGTGTTTGAGCTGATATATTCTTATTTTCATTACAAAATCTGATATCTATATGAATTGTAAGACACATAAGGAAAAAGGAATTTAAGTAATTATTAAAATTAAACTAAGTTTCAAAATAGATTCTAATAGGGGATCTAAGGATTCTTGTAATGCATTTACGACATCATTTCTTCTTGTCATTATCTAATGTAAAGATGATGTATTTTATTTGTAGACTATTGGATATAAATTATAATTTCATGATGAATCTTTGTGTAAATCAAAACTACAAGAATTTGATTACCAATGAAATTGATTTATTATGGTGATTTAATTATCCCTATGGTTATGTTGGAAGGAATTTAAGTGTTGTTACAAGAGGAAGGAGAAACACCTAATCAAATATCCCTTTAAGGAGTTAAAATCATAACCATTTTGACTACAAAGGGAATTAATATTTTTAAGGAAATGGTGTTATTTTGGGGGAGTTAAGATTGCAGTTTGTGTGTAGAAGGTTTTTTTATACTCTTGTCTGATGGTAAATATTTTAGTGTTTAAGTGGGAGTTAGGGTTGGGGGGCCTTAGATGAGTTTGAATTCTAGGTGACCCTATTTGGGTTTTAAAAATGCATTTAAAGGTCAATTTTATGGATATTTATTAAAAATAAATCCCTAAGGTTTATACCTATGGGAAAGGTACTTCTTGGACATATAATACTATCATTGTTCCTTGATATGACCTCTCAAAATCCATCATCAATGAGAGTGACGAGTTTGAAAGTTGATTTGAGGGTTGAAGTATTGGTGGGGTGTCTATGGGTATGTTACCCTCTTAAATGAGGATATGACATCCATTTATGGATAGGAGTACACCCCCACATCTCCCTATCTAAGCCTTGCAAGTTGAAAGTCCTTTATATGGGGTTTGGGAAGGAAATATGGGGGTTTTACCCAATTATT
>BSBK01003032.1:85000-87500 GCA_027943335.1 Chamaecyparis obtusa
CATATTGGGTTGAAGGACTAAAGCATAATCTTCTAAGTGTAGCACAACTAATCAACATTGGATTCAAGGTTGAATTCATGAATGGAAAAGCAAGACTGCTGGATGACAAAGGAAAATTGATTGGTTCAGGCAAACAAACCAAAGGTAACCTGTTTTATCTTGATCTTGGTGAATGCTCATGTTTTATTGCTCAAATTGAAGAAAGTTGGTTATGGCACAAAAGGTTATGTCATGTAAATTTTGATAATATGGTGAAAATAAGCAAATTCAAGAAAGTAAGAGGTATTCCTACTTTGAAGAAACCTGATGTTGGTCTATGCAAGAATTGTCAGATTGGTAAAATGGGAAAGACTAGTTTTAAAAGTAAAAACTATCAGTCTGAAGATATTTTGGATATTGTGCATAGTGATTTATGTGGACCTATTGGAACTGAAAGCTATACTGGAGAAGAATTCTTTATTCTCTTTGTTGATGATTACTCTAGAATGATGACCGTTATGTATATAAGAGAAAAATCAGAGGCATTTGAGAAATTCAAATGGTATCTGGCAAGAGTAGAAAAGGAAACAGGAAAAAGAATAAAGTGCTTGAGATCAAACAGAGGTGGTGAATTCATCTCCCATGAATTCAATAATTTCTGCATTGAAAGAGGAATCAAAAGACAGGTATCAGCCCCAAGAACTCCTGAGTAGAATGGAATAGCTGAAAGAAGGAACAGATCTATGATGGATTGTGCAAGGACTCTAATGATTGAAAAGAACATTGCTATGAAATACTGGAAGGAAGCTATTAGAACTGCAGTTCATACCTTGAACCAAGTACAGTTGAGGAAAGACACATTCAAAACTCCTTATGAGTTATGGTATGGCTATAAACCCAATGTAAGTTACCTGAAAGTATTTGGTAGTAAATGTTACATCTTAAAAGAATCTAGAAAAGGAAAATTTGATGTAAAAAGTGATGAAGGAATATTTTTGGGATATTCTTACAAAAGTAAAGCATATAAATGTCTGAATTTGTCTACTCACAAAATCATAGAAAGTGCACATGTGAAAGTTGATGAGTTTGCAGAAAAGATTGAAGAAGAAAGCAAAAAAAGAACCAGAGGATTACAAAAGATTTGTTTACATTAAACCTGATACATTGCCGACACATGCCGACACATCTGTCAATAAGGTAACTACATCTACCGAGCCCAGTACAGTAACCGAGTCACAAGAAGAAATTCAAACCGAGTCACAAGAAACTGAGTCTTAGTCTGAAGCTACCGAGTGAATATCTACTGAGCCCAAGCAAACTAAACTTGAAGATGAAATTCAAGAAGATGACAATGTAACTCATTCAAGAAGCAAGGAACCTGTATTGGCCAAGCATGTCAGGAAGCATCATACACCAGATCAGATTATTGGAAACAAATCAGATGGTACTATGACAAGAAGTAAACTGAAAGGTACATGTTTACTTGCTGACTTTGAACCTAAAAATGTTAAAAATGCATTGGAAAATGAAAGTTGGATTGAGGCTATGAATGAAAAAATAGAAAAAATAGAGAAAAACAAGACATGGACTCTCGTACCTAGGCCTAAAGACAAAAATGTAATTGGAACAAAATGGGTATTCAGGAACAAGCTGAATGAAGATGGTCAAGTATCTAGAAACAAAGCTAGATTAGTGTGTAAAGGGTATTCTCAAGAAGAAGGTATAGATTATGGAGAGACTTTTGCTCCTATTGCAAGATTAGAAGGTGTAAGAACTCTACTTGCATGTGCAACACATAAAGGATTTAAGGTATATCAAATGGATGTAAAATCTGCATTTCTCAATGGTATTCTTGATGAAGAAGTCTACATTGAGAAACCTGAAGGTTTTGTTGATCTAGACAAAAAGGATATGGTCTGCAAGTTACACAAAGCATTGTATGGTCTGAAACAAGCCCCTAGAGCATGGTATGAAAGATTACATAACTATCTTATTCAGATTGGTTTCAAAAGAGCTAATGATAATAGTAGTTTGTACATCAAGGAAGGACCAGATAACAAAATTATTTTGGCAGAAATATTTGTGGATGATACTATGTTTACAGGTAATGATGATCAGTGCAAAGAATTTTCAGAGCAAATGAACAAAGAATTTGAAATGTCTATGTTTGGTCAGATAAAGTTTTTTGTTGGTCTTCAAATTCAGTAGAGCAAGAATGGTATCTACATTACTCAGTCTAAATACATCAAGGAAATACTTAAGAAGTTTGGTATGGAAGATGCAAAACCAGCTGGTACCCCCCATGTGTACTAGACTGAAGCTTACCAAAAATGATGATTCAAAAGAAGTAGATCAGACCTTATATAGATCAATGATTGGAAAATTACAGTATGTAGTTCATACAAGGCCTGATATTGCCTTAGCAGTTGGTATAGTAGCAAGATTCTCAGCAAAACCAAGAGAAAATCATATGATGGCAATCAAAAGAATCTTGAGATACTTGAAAGGAACTGAAGATTAT
>BSBK01003032.1:92500-265000 GCA_027943335.1 Chamaecyparis obtusa
ATGTCAAACTAGATCCAAAGCTATAGTTTGGATAACTAGGCATTTTTCCAAACCCCAAAGCTATTCCCAAGCCAATTATTCAAATTTGATGAAACAAGGTTGCATTTATGAATGGGGGTCATGTTCCATAAAAAAAAGTTACATTTTATTTTTATTTTTTTATTTATAACATATAGAAAAGATACCCCATTTTAGGCTCAAGACCCCAAACCTAAATATGTCCCCCATTTAATTTTAATGCAATCCCATTTCATTGAGCATATTTTTACAAAATTGAATAAGTGTAAAAGCTCCACCATAAATGGACTCAACTTATTGCACTTACCTAGTATTTCAACTACCTAACTTCTTTTTGTGAGTTCTTCTCACAAAAAAATTTTATATCTGAGATGTTTGGTGTAGGAGTATCCAAGGTGAATTGGAAATCTAAATTGAAAAAAAAAATTGACTTCCTGTCCTTTTTTTTCTTTGGTTAGCTTTGGTTTTGGCACCTCTCCTTCCAATTCATAGAATCTATTTTTTTATCATTTTAAAGCAATCACATGAAATGTTTGGAGACCACTATTATAAATTTGATCTGATAGTACAACTTGGAAAGATTGATGTAGAAAAGGAAATTAATGTCAATCAAAATTGGATTTAAAAAAAAAAAACCATTACTTTAATGCTTCAATCCTATAATTCTATCTATTACCAATTTAGTGCACTCATAGAGAGGATCACAATAGGAAGATACTAATTGTTATTCTTGAAAATTTAACCTTCTAGTAAGTCTATTTTTAACTAATGTAGATCTCTATTGCAAAGAAGGTTCTCCCAAAGGAGGTTTGGTGTGTGCTCATAACATTTATTAACCATGTCACAAATCAAGAATTATTCTCATGGATTTTGATTATTGTATCTTAACCAAGTTTTGGTTTCCCTAAGAGTCATTGTCGATGTCTCATCTGTATGCACCCTAAAATGGTCGCCTAGACTTTGGGCCCCCATTCAGCAATTTATCAAATCCCTGAATCAATATTTTAAAAAATCAACATTTTTCAATTATATCAATTTCCTTGATCAAATCCTATTTCTATCATTTTCAATTATTTTCTATGGGCTAACCATTTTATCCTAAGTCTTTATTTATTTAAAAGGAATTTCCTCCCTTTTTATTAAATAAAAAGCCCCCACTTTTCCTCTTATCCTAAGTTGCACAAATAAAGCATTATTCTTATTTTATAAAAAGAAGAAAAGCACTTTTTGTCTCATATGGACACAAAAGTCAACTCTTATTTTGTCATTGGAAGATATTTGTGCACATGGATTGCTCCTCTTACAAACTCCACCCTTGATTAAATCTTTTGCCTTTTAATCTCCATGGTCCATTCCTTTTCAATTCCTTTAAAAGGAGAGCTCTTTTGTAGTACCCCGCCCCTAGTCCGATTTTATAAATGTTATGATTATTTTAGGATGATAGATTATATGTTAGGAGATCATTGATGATTCTAATTTTACTGACCCCATACTTGCATATGTATGGTCGATGTGTTTATTTTATATTTATATTTGACATGCCTCATGTGGTTGAGGGACGAAGTCGTAGTTACTTTCTTGCGAGATCCACACGATCAGTTGATCCCCGCCATTGTCTGTTATATATTATTGTATGTTCATGCTTTGTCTTGTGACGACAGGTTTGCAAGTATAGGGCATCTTCTTCCCTGAATTGGTAGGAGTGAGTGTGCCCATAATCATTCATCTAAATGGTAAAGAGGGGAGATAATTTACATAGACCCAAAACCCTAACTAGAGCCTAATTGTCCTAGGGTTGGACAAGTGTCAATCTGACTACCCTACTCGAATTTGTCTGTTGGTATGAATTCTTGGATCCTGTTCTTGAGTGTGTGCATGATTTCAGTTTGCTTGATTTTATTGTGCTTGATTCAGTTGATTTATGATTATTTAGCTTTTTTTATATGATTATTAATGTTAGGATTATAGTTGAATTTAATGATTGATTATGTTCCTATGATTAATCTAGACAATTAATCTAAGTCAATTATTTGATTAATTGGAATTAATTGATTATTAAATTAAAATTAGGATTAATCATGTTTGAGTGTATTATTAAATAATTGAATATTTAATTGCATGCTCTAGGATATATTAAATATTTAATTTATTTAATATGGGTTTTAATTATTAACATGTGCTTAATTGGATAATGATTTGGATTATGCTTGCATATTTTATTAAATGATTAAATAATTAATTGCATGAATTTGTGATGCATTAAGTATTTAATTTATTTAATAAATGTATTTAAATTATAACATGTGCAAATTGGAAAAAGGAATTTGCTTTCAAAAAGATAACAACTAGTTTTCAAAAGTCAAAGTTGCGTTGTGCATTTAAAAGATATTTTAATTAATTAATTGGATTTACTTTCAATTTTGGAATTAGAGTTGGATCAGGAGTTGTCTTATGAGTCATTTCTGATTTGGAGTTGAACTGCGAGTTAGCTTTTGAGTTGTCTTTTGGGAATTGAATTCCTATTAAGAAATTATTGCATTCATTTTGAGAGAGACAGGTTTAGAGAAGATTTTTAGGGAGAGCTTGTGTGCTTGGAATTTTGAAGATTTGTGGATTGTTGTGGCTGCATGTTGATTTGATCTTCTTTGTGCATCTGGATCGGGCACCTATTTGCAACATAGCTTTCAGATCTGCAAGTTGGGTGTGATTTTGGAGAGAATTCTGTTCTCAAATTTACAAGGGTTTTCATTTTTTATTTTTGGCATTGAATCTAAGGTAGGCATTGAATTTTTCCTGTTATCTCTATTTTCACATTTATTTGTCTTTATGTGTTTATCTAAGATCTGGGTAATTTAGAAATCCTAATATAGTTATTTTTTTATATTTTATTGCAATTTGGCACTATACTCTTATGCTATGTCATGCCCTAAAAATTATAAGAATCTAACCATAAACTAAAGAGCTTATAATACTTTAAAACAAGTTAAATTAACTAAAGGAGTTGAAGCCATTCATTTCTTTTAAAACCCTTTTTTCAACACTATAATTTAAATAGATTGAAAATCTATCATAATAACTTTCTTAATCCAAGTATTCTATGACCTTTAAAAGAAAATAGTTACAATTTCACCCTTAATGGAACTAACTTTGCCTCCTCATTAATGGCATAAAACTATCTTATAAACACAAATATATAGTAGAAATTAAGGCTTATTTGAACCTTAATCTATTAAACTCATACTTTTCTTTGAAGTTGATCTAATCAACTTTATGCTATCAAAAAAATAATTTAACCATCAATATAATTTAAACAACATAGATAAAAAAATATCTCTTTTGTATTCACATAAATACCCCTCTATAACATAGTTGATTTACAACTTTACAAAAAAAAAAAAAACTTTTACACAATGCCCTCTTACTCAAAATAACTTTACAAGACTTCATAATTAACATTTTTATTTTTTTTAGGCTTAAAAACAAGCTCATTTATAAGGATGGCTCACAAGATCACCAGATGTGTTTTCCCATAAGAACACCAATACAAGCCTTCCAAAATCTTCAAACTAAACCTACATAGAAATCTTTGGTTGACCATGGAGGCTCACCACCCAACTAGACCTTTGCAAGGCCACCCCCAAGCTAGGGGATCCAAAAGTAAACGAGAGACATACATACAAACAAGTATTCACAATTTTGAAAACAACAATAGTTCATCAAGAAATTCCCTTCCAAGGTTTAACAAGAAGATGGTCTCCAAGAAACTTCTCCAAAAATAGGGTGATAGTGAACTAGCCAAGGAGGAGAAGCCAAAGCATAATAAACTGTAATTAAGTCACACGTGAATTTAATCAACCAACCTTCACAAGGTTCAAGCCATGGCCTTTAGCCATCTAACTTCTCCTTATCACCCCCAAAATCCCTTAGGCATGCTTGGCATCATGGGCACCCATATACCCATGTTCATCCCTCCACACTTGGAGACTCTACACTCCTGGTGTCTCGACCTCTCACCCTTCTAAGGTACTCTATCCTCCCAAGGATGAGTGTGCCTTAAAGACTCCCAAAACAAGTATGAGCACAAATAAAATACAACATAAACAAGAACTCAATAAAACATAATTTGAGTAAACCAAAACTTCATACAAAACTTAACACAAAAACTCCATGCAAACCCATGAAGTTAAAATAAAATAATAACATGAACTCAATAAGACATACATGGAGTAGTCCATAAACCACATACAAGACTCCATTAATGGAGCTCAAGTTATATACATACTTAAAAACATAAATTAATCTTTACTCTAAGGAAACTAACCTCAATCCAAGCTATAAAAATTACAAAATTGATTGTGAAGAGCTTTCCCTTCCAATCCTTCTCCTTCTCTCCAAAACTTACTCCTACAAAAGAATTTTTCTCTAAAGGTAAAGAGTGGGTGGACAACCTACTTTCCTCTCCTCTTCTCCCTAAATAGGCTTTAGCCAAGAAATATTTGATTCCAGGATTAATGAGGAAGCCTCTAGACTCTTTCCTTCCTTCCTAAGTCAAGGTCCTAATAAATGACATTAATGACTCACATGGGAAGGGTTGAATATGTTACCCAAAATTCTCAAACTCTTCAATTTTCACCACTTTGAAGAGGAGATATTTTAGGGGTGTCATAAATGAGTCCCAAGGCTCTTAATGGGTTGAAAATGACCCCTAACCCTTAAGGTATCAAGTGGGGTGGTCAAAACTAATGCTAATCACCTTCTAGAAGCCTATTAGGTCCTCCTAAACTCCACTAGAAGTTTACATCCGAATTTCAACTTATGAAAAGGTCTTCCTAGTTACATTTACTAGTCATGCCAACACATAAGGACATAGGTGTCAAGTGACACACATAAATTACATTAGGCATGACTTATTTAACATTTCAAAAAACTAATTTAAATACAACCATACAATTTACTTTCACGAATTAAACACATAACAACAAGGTCTATGTCTCTTCATAGACATGACCTTAGCATCACGGGGAATATACATAGGTTCATTCCTGAATCCCCAAATAGTTCCATGGTCATTCTTTCCTGCACACTCATTGCACACATTAGTAGGTCCACTAAATCTATACTTTAAGCATATAAGAATACATAATGTAATTAGAACATACATTCACTTATATATGCATCAATGATTCTTTGAATTTAAAGAATATCTGCATCTAATCCATATGCATAACATAACACTCTTTAATAATCTTGCATCTTGATTACATCTTACATCCACATACTATTTCAATATACCAAACCATCAGAACTAAGTCCTAAATGCAAATCTGCATCACAAACATAGAGTATTATATAGATTCCTTGATTACTTATTCAAGTGTTGTTTGCAAGTAAAGGTTTCAACAATCCATAAAGTTTTACATGTATCCCAAAAGTCCAACTATAACAAACATCAATTTTGACAAGAAGACATACAAGTGAAAGATAGTGCTAATCTAAGCCATGCTGGGGTAGGCCTCACATCCTCCCCCTCTAGGAATGAACATCCTCCTAGATTTCATCAAAGAGGTAGGGGAATTATGACCTCATCTATATTGTATTTTAAAGTATCAATACTCCCTTCGAGATATATTGATCAAGGCTAATCATTTTATGGAATGTATAGCTAATATTCATAAGAAGGTGCATGTTAATTTAATTTGAATATTTCTTATTCGATAAGTCATATTTCAAGCACAATATGCTTTTAAGAATGATAATGGTACGTTCTTCACAACCTACTCCCTTATACACTCTATCAATGTTCCACATTGAACATGATAGAGAACAATATTTCACAACACAGGAGTAGCAACATAACACACATATTATAGCCACCTCAAGATTATAAGAAATCTTAAACCAAGGTTCACAATTTTAAATTCAAAACTCAAAAAGTTAAATAAATTGAAAAGAAGAATAAATGTGGGCAAGAACCACATTTAATATAAAAGAAATTTTGGTGGCTATATGGTTACAAGAAAACTTTTTAAAAATTCAAGCTAGTCCTTAACACTTAAGTTCAACCAAACTGAATATCAAATCAAATCACGTAAACAAAGTGACTAATACTTGGCCACAAGAAGGGAGTACAAGCTACACAACACCTTGCGTCCAAGGTGTGCTTACAGAACATGACCAAACACTCTTAAAAAAATATGTCTCAAGGGTTACATTTCTATGTAATAACTCATTTTGCTTCATGTAGTTTTGTTTATAAGTCTAGCCTAAATCTTAGACACATATTTATACAAATCCTTGATGCAAAATCCAATTATTAATTTAAAAAAATTCTAAAGATACTAATATGAACTAAGCATGCACATAACCCCACATTAACTCACATCACTCACTAGATTATCGACTATATGATAATTAACGTTGCTTAGTCTCTACAACATTTTAAATGATCATGATAATTTATTTGGTCATATAGAAGTATTGATACATTAACATGAATTCTTATTAACATTAGATAATAATCTGATTAAATAATGTTAAAGGTTGTCTAAAATAGTTAGCTGACAATCTGATAATCTTGTATGATAATTGATTAATCCATATTAGGCGATTATTAAAGCAATTTTTTTTTTCTAATAATACTTTGATTAAGTTACATTTGGTTTAATGTAATAATCTTCACTTTAACTAAAAGTAATGGCTAACATACTTATTCACTAAAATAACCCATAAAATTAGTTAAATTTATCAAATGAGCTTTAATGATCGTATTAAATCCTAATTTTTTTTTAATATACTTTTAATTTAAAAGTTAAATCGTAAATCAAACTTACTATTTTAATAGAGTTCATAGTGAGCTAACTTAACAATAATTTTACTTCTAACAATCTCTCTTTAAAATTTTCTTTATCTAAATCCCCCTTTTATTTCTTCACACAAAAATTCAATTATTCTTGAGATAAAAATACTAACCAAATAAATAAATCTTACCATTAAGCTTTAATAGGAAGTCTATTTATTAAACTTAAATCCAATCTAAATCTAATTTTATTCCTTCTAATTTAAATCAATAATCTCAATTCTAGCAATAAGAAATTGCTAATACATAAATAATTTTGGTAAAGTCCTAATAAAACAAGTACTTAATTCCAACCAATAAAATTAAAATAAATAATCTATTATTATCTCTTTATAATTCCTCTCACATTGGCATCTAATGTCTATATAAATCAAATTCTTATTAAAATTTTGGCAATAAGTTGTTCATAGTTTTCCTAGAAAATGAAAAAAAATAAATCCTGTTATATAGTTAAACCATTGTGTTGGAAGAAAAATTAATCCCCTATTAAGAGAAATCAATTTAGGACAAAAACCCAATCTTAGTACAAAAATAATCAATTCTGATTAAAATATAATCTCTGTAAAATATATATATTCAGCAAAAGTTTACATGATTTTAGTGAATTATTTGTATATGTTTAAAACATGTTATGAGGAAGGAATAGATTCACAGGCTCAAGGGAATCTGAGTTGGGATTGTAAAAGAAAATCCAATTTTAGTAAAATTACCTATTCTAGTTAAACGTATGCTAGCTAGAAAATTGTACAATCAAAATATAACCATCATTGGAAAAAGTCAAGTTTGGATGCATGGTTATAGTAAATTGAGTTTGATAAATGTACATAAATTTCTCCCTTTATTTAATTTATATTATTTTATTATGTATTTAGAAATATTTTCCTTTACTAAATAATTTATTAAAAGTTTATATTCTTTATTAAAATCCATGCATGAGCATTGATTTAATAAAATGAAATAAATTTTTAAAAAAATGATATTGCAAAGTTCTTGTTTTTTTTGTAATTGTTAAAAAAATATATATAAAACAAAATTTATGAGGGAGGGGCGGGGACCACCACCTTTCCCCTACCCCCACACCCTCGCTTGTCGTGCGTACCTACATGACAGAGGGTGTTGCCGCTAGCAATACCTCTGTTGTGGTAGAGGGTACTGCCATAGGCAGTACCTTGTCATGGGTTGCGTGCGGGGTAGTGCTTCGGAACTTTAAAAAAAAAATTATTATTAATTTTTTTTTATATTGCATTTTGTTAATATATGTAAATTAAGTTTTGTTTAGTAAATTTGTTTTTAGTTTATTAAATTTAAATTTTATTTAATAATTAATTAAGAATTTTATTTGTTAATTATTTTATTTAATTAATTTTAATTAATTTTTGTGTTATGTAATGTTTATTAATTTGAATAATAAATGAGTTTGTTTATTTAAACTAGGTTTAGTGTATTGTATCAATTCAACAGGTTATAATTTAAGGGTTTTTAATTTGAGTTTAATATTTTATCTATGGCTTAATATTAACTTTAATTGGTTATTTATAATAGATTATTCGTAGGTGTACCCTTTTTTGTTTTGTTTGGGAATTGTAGTTGTAAGGTATTAGAATTTATTAAAATATTAATTTATTAAGATGCTTTAATGCTTGATCATATGTTTTAATAGGATGATAAAATATGATAGTTAATGTTTTGTAGTGAAGTTGAGGTTATATTAGATGAATTATTAGAGGTATTTTTATTTGATAATAAATCAATCTAATTGGTTTATTTAAATTTGATTAGATGCTTATCAATTTAGTTTTTATGGGATATATGTGTGTTTGTTGAAATTGATTAAAATTAAATTAAAGTTTTAATTTTGACTTCAATTTTCCTAACCATGTTATATAAACTTGATCAAATATTAGATCCAACATTTGAAAATTGATATAGACGAATGTAGAACGTTTCCATTTATAGAAACAATTATTTGCTAAATGCTTATGTATATACCAAATTTGGCATTTTTTATTTTACTGAATTCCTAGAATATTATTAGGGAATATTCTTTTTATTAGTGGTATTAATATGCTTGTTATGTCATGATTCTTTTATCATTATTATGCTATCTATATTCTGTTTGGATCATGTTCATTATGAAATTTTGGTGCTTGTAGTTCCTGTTTAGTTCTTTAAATTATGAGTGTTGGCTTCTCGTTTCTGAACTGTATTCTTGTGCATTATGAGATGTTGGGTATTAGAATGACCTAGGGGAAACAGAGGCAGGGATCTTTGTGTAATGCCCAAAAGTTCAGGCCAAAACACAACCAACAAATATTTTTTTTAAGGGTAAAAGTTTCCACGTTTATGATGCAGGTAAAAGGTGTTTATGAGAAAGTCTCAAAAGAGTCAGGAGGTCAAACGTTAATCTATTAATCTTATAGATTATCTAAGAGTAAAAGAATATTTATTTAATAACATTATTATATATATAGATTAACCATTTTCCATATATATAAATCAAGACCAATTTTGATTATTATAATTAGATTGTCAATTATGAAAATATTGTATATAAAATTAAATAATCAACTACTCCAATAACTATCATATATTAATTCAATTAATAAATATAATATATTAATTAATTAATATATTCATTAACTAATTAATAAACTATAAAATATTAATTAAAGATTTATAATCAATAATATAATTAAATAATATATATACATAATTAATTAATATTTATAATGTATTAATTAATTAATATAATTATTAATTAAATAAATAAACCATAATATATTAATTAAATTAATAAACCATAATATATTAATTAATAATATATACATACTATATCATTATAGACATTGAACAATTTATAGATAACCAAATAACTAAGAACAAATAAAATATAACTACCTATAGATTATAACATGGCATCATTTACAAAATAACATAAATATCAAATATACTAAACTATCTTATCAATAATACTACTTACTAATCTATCAATTAAAAACTATCCTACTCTAAGTCTCTACCCCTATCCTACCTCCTACACTAGGCAAGGGGGCTAAGGACTGTGACAAGGTTACTAGCATTGAAGTGGGGGTAGGTTTGGGGTCCCACCCAAAGACCTGCGCCCATACTCACTTGCACAAGGCCTCCCACAAAAGCCTGCGCCAACATTGGAGTAGGGGGAAGGAAAGGTAATTTTGATGTGACATGGGAATTTATTCCCATCCCATATTCTCCTCCTTTGCTAAGGTAAAAGCCATGCATGACAAGGTGGGTAGGAGTTTCAAATGAATAAAATCATATATATATGCAGCCAAGTACAAGTGGAGGATAATATTTTGGCATAGTCAACATTAACAAATAAATGCTAAGTTAGGCCTCCTCCTGCACCAACTTTGGAGTAGAAAGGAAAAGTGAGGAATTTATTATTTGATTTATTGCCAAGAGTTTTTTTTTTTTTAAAGTAAGTTTTATTATTTTTTAATGACTGTGGCATGGATTTGTATGGGATTTTTATCCCATACAAAATCCAGAGAGCATTTTGCTCTCTAAAAATCTAGAGAGTGCTATTTTGCTATAGCACTATTTTTACAACTCTTGCTAGTTATGAGTAGTAACACATCGTAAGTTAGATAATTTCTTTAATGTATTGAGGAGTCTATGAATTTAAATTTGATAGTATATCATACAAAGATGAATATAGTTGAATGTTAATCGTATGAGATTTCAACATAATAAACTAATATGATCATTTGTTCACAGTTATTTTATTTCAATTTATAGGACTAGAAGTGTGATATCGATCAAATAGAGATTATTTTCAACGAATATGAACAATAAATTCATCATATAAGAGACTTCTAATTTCATACATCAACCAAACTATGTATTCTTAATGAAATTGATGCACTATCTATTCTATCAACTTTGAGAACTCATTTGCAAAGGAAAAATAACTTCAACTATAGTGAGAGATAGAGGACTTTAATTATGTATGCAAGGATTCATCATATACATTATGAAAACCACTTCAATACATTTACATATACATCAAATAAAGTTAAGACTTCATAGTTACAACAAGGCAATGCAAATGGATAATGCCTCACAATGAGGGTTCAAGAAGATAACAGTCTTCTCATAAAATATCTACATTAAATTGGTAACTTTCTTCTCTTTAGAATAACCAAGAACACATCATATATTATCTTTCTTTTCTTTCAAAGGAGTAAGATAAAATTGATCATACCATTTCATCATTTTCATTGCAACTCCAAATAGAAAGGAGAATGCATTTCAAGTATTTCACATCTTTTACTCCAATACATTTTCACAATGGCCCAAAGAAAAGGCATGACAATATCTCTTACATCAAGGATAAGTCTAAATACAAGAGATTCACAAAGGAATAATAGGGTTGTCTTCACACAACCACCCAAAAGAAGAAACCTCCAAGATAGCACCTTCATTGAGTTTCCACAAATCTGCAAGAATCAAGGCAAAGGAAAGACCATGGGAAGCTCACCTCCCATCCTAGGCCTCTCATGAGGCCACCCTCGAGCTTGGGGAAACCACAACAAATGGGATACATACACTCATACACAAGCACTCACAAGAAAACATACAACTACAAAAACCCAAATTCCCTCAAGGTAATAACTAAGGAATTCTCAGAATTTCCTTTGTTGGGTGTGGGTGGACAACCCATGGACACAACCATTGCACAAAATAACAAGGCCACACATGGACCCAATTTACACATTTACATAATAAGGCTCACATGGCCAATCTTCCCTCCTTATACCCCCAATGCCTCATGGGCTAAATGCAAGGTTACTTGGGGAAAATCACTCACCCAAGCTTCATCCTTCCCCACACATGGAGGAGACTCTACACATGGAGTTGCCTCCATTTCCCACACCCCCTCTTGACTTCTCTTCCCTCCCAAGGGTGAGTGAATCCAAGAGTAAACAACCCCAAATCCAATTACAAGAAAAACACAATACATTATTGCTCTCACCATGACCAACCATGGGGAGCTAAAACACAACAATTAAGCAATGCAAGCTTCCTCCATGACCAACCATGGGGAGCCAAAGAACAAATACACAACACATACAATTACTACAACAAAAATGAGAGCCAAATTCCTAACTCAAGTCCAAATGCTATTTGAAGGAGTGTTGAGCCCTTATCCAAATCTCTAAGCTTTTTCCTCCTCTATCTTTTTGGTACTCTCTAAAGATAGAGAATGGGTGAACAACCCCCATCCTTCCCCAAAATTCCTCTAAAAAGGGCCTCTAAACCTACCCCCACAAACCTCATAAAGATGGTCCTACCAAGTGGTGACCTAGCACTCCTCTAAGCAAGGTAAGGGGTCAAAAGTATCTTGGGCCATACCACAAATTGGAATTTCGTTCAAGGTTAAATAAGCACTATTGGAGGGGACAAAAAGTCAATATATGGCTTCTCCCATGCTAAAAATACCCCTAACCCATGGGTACAAGGAATGGGATACCTCAAAATGCATGAAACCACCCCCTAGGGTCCCATTTAACCCTCCAAAAACCATGGTTCAATGTATGCACGAAAAAGTAAGATGTGACTTCACTTTGGGGTCCTATGACAAGTGGATGCACTTTGAATTCCCCCCCGAAGAAGCTTCTAGAACTAGCTCTCACACTCTAACCACATGACATACCTTAGTTAACATATAACTCTAGTGTTAAGTGACACTCACATAGCTAACATCACAATTAAGGTATGTCCACAATATTACAACACTTAACATTCCTACACATACATTCACATTATGGTTACAAAATAAACACTTCACAATGAGGTCCTGGTCTCTTCAATAGACGGGGCCTTGGCTTTACTGTTAGCACATACATTCAATGTGATTTCCCCGAATATATTTCCATGGTCCTTCCACCTGCAACACCTCAATGCAGCATCAGTAATTCAAGGAAGAAACCAATATAATTAAATATACAAATACAACATCCCTACAATAATCCCAATCCAACTGCATATGATCATATAGGGTACAATAATCAAATTCATACACTTTCAATTGCATAATTCAATTGCATTTCTAATGCATACTAATCTCGTAATTCAATTAAAATCATGATCATCAATAATCTAACACCTTCATAAGGTAATCATCAATTACTCATAACCTCAATGCAGTGAAGATGTCTAACATGATATTCATTTGCAACATAGAATTCAATTGCATTCTTACAATCACTTTCTCATAATTCATAATTCAATGCATACGTCTAATCACTTTCATATAGTGCATAATTCAAATGCATATAATTTTATACACACAAGTTATTATTTCTACTACGTAATCAAAGTCACATAAAGTATAGTGCCCTCATATAGATCATAATCCAAATGCAAGCTTGCAAACATATAGAATACATTCATTATTTCAATTCAATTCAATAATTTGATTGCATAACTCCATAGTACTCCTAATCCCAAAGATTCTCAATTTTCCTTAGCATAGTATTTAAGATAAATCGATGGTTCAATATCGGTAAGGGGTAACCATATCAGTCGTGTCCTATAAAATTCTTATCACAAGTATGAGTAAATTTCCTAATCTAGGAAAACAAAATGCAGAATAATCCTATTAGTCTAGGATCTAACAAATCCTTGTTCAGTGTTCTAATAATATCACCAAAACATCACTATGGTATAGCCATATAATACACCATCAAAGCATTACTCAAAGGAACCTTAATAGTCTAGCTGGATCTGTGATCTACAGGGTAACATACTGCATCGAAGATTCACTTACACAATTAATAACCTAGAGATATCTCCTCTGTCATAGCAACACTTAATTGATAGGTACTGATATGAAGGTACAGTATATAGGTCTATCCCAAGGTACAATTCCATTAGGGATTTACCAATCATCTAGATACTACAAAACCCCTTAATCCTCTGACATCGAAGTGTCGAGGAAAGGGTGGAAATGGGGTGGGCCTTACACTTTGTCAGTTGGATTTTCTTTTAGCATTATGTATGATGTGGGTGTTTGTTTTGATTATCATCTATGTTTCGATCTTATGGGCTCTTGTTGGTTATTATCTATTTATGGTATCACTGTAATCATGTCAGTTTCTTAGTTGTGAAACTGCTTCTAGGATTACTTGGTAGTATAACTATTTTGATGTTTGTGAGATTATGAGCCTAGGGGAGGTTGAATAGGTCCATCTCAGGGGAGTGGCTTACAATAGGGGCCGGGACCCAAAGTGGTCAATACCTGGGTAACCTATCATAAGTTATGTAATTAAGTGATAAAATAGTAATTAAAATGTGTAGAGATCATTAAAAAGATAATTTAGAGTATGGATATGATTAGAATTCCTCATTTCCATGAGAGAGAATTCTAGTCCCACATGGATCGTATTGAGGGCTTGGGGCCCAGAGTGGCCAATCTAGGGTAACTCAATGCTTGAGGGTCCAGGGTCCACCATGACCAATCCAGGGTCACTCAAGTAGATAGACATGTGATGACAATCCCATAGCATGTAGCCTAAGTCATCTCCTGAGTTTCTGTTTATGCCTCTGGATTAGTGTGTCTCACCCTTCTCTTTATTTTTGGTAAACCTTGAGTAGAGAGCTTTTAGGATTCCTTGCTCAGTGGTTTTACCCTTGTTTGGTTTGTCAGCACGTGAAAAAAATTCCATGGCTTTAGCAATTTTCTACCGGTCTCTACAATTGTTTTTAGGTCCCTGGCATAAACCCTAAGGCAAAAAATTTCAAAAATCTAGCCATTGGGTCCTTAAATTTAAAAATACCTTTTTGCGGGTCACTTAAACCTTATATTCTACATGTGCTATTTAAATGACCTACTTCATCATGTTTTTGGTTAGGTTTCATGTGTCGGTGGGTCCCCTTTTAATATTTCCTAGGTCATCGATTAATCTCTCCTAAGTTCCCAGCGCCCTGCAAGTTTTAAATTTTCCTAAATCCTGAGCTTTAATACTTCCTAATGTTTTGGCTTTGTATTTTCCTGGGCCCGACTCTCTGACAGCACTTCCAAATCAATGGTCAACGTAAGTTCTCATAGACTGTGTCAGAAGCTTGAGATCTTATGCCGATTGTTGATTTTTCCTGATGACGTAGTCTTTCTTTTCAAGCGGGTCCACTGCCATGTTGGCACAGTTGGCATTCTCTCATTGGTCCATGTGTTGCTGAGAGGGATCATGTTAGTGGGGCATGCAGTGAAGGCTTTTCAATCTATGGTCGGCGCATGATCTTAAGGAATATTCTTCCCCTTTGAGATCATGCACCATCTGTTGATTTCGAATCTTACTCTGCACCTGTCAGTGGGACCTAGTTTCTAGATGTGTTAGTGGGTCCTGATCCTCTCAATGAATCAACAAATAGCGTATAATCTTATGGGTTTTGTCAGAGGCTTAAGATTATGTGACATCCGTTGATTTTGTTTCTTGTCAATAGGTTTCCAAAGATGGGAGGAGATTCTTCATCAACGGTTGGCATAAGAGCGCGTAGAATCTTCAAAGCCTTTCAGATCTTGCACCAGCCGTCTGATCTTCCAGACGACTTAATGTTCTCAGTGGGACCATTTTCCAGGTATATCCGAATTGTTTAATTTCTATTGGTCGACGTGGATGATGCGGCAGGGTGGGGTCATTGTCAGAGAGATCAGTGACGAGGACAAGATCTACGGTCGGCGTAAGTTCTCATGAGTTTTGTTAGAGCTATGAGATCTTACGCCTACCATCCAATTATAAGGCTTAGTCGGGTGGGTCCTGTGTTAGTGGTGACCGAGCATGAACCGCAAATGAGGTAATGACATGTGGCATAAAGCGGGCCCAAGTGGGGTCAAAAGGTTTAGTGGTCTGGATGAATTAGCAGTGCTTCGCTAAGTGTTTTAGCAGTTCAGTGAACAAGCATTCGCGGAATCGCTAAACTTAATGGCAAAGAGATAAAGTGTTTCACGAACTAGTGGAAGCCTTTGTCCCCAGTTCGCTAAATTTGACTGGGGCCCTTTTAAGAGGTAAATCATAAAGCCCGTGAAACATGAAGATCAGACGGTCATGACTTAAAGTGAACCTAATTTCAAATATCGACCACCGATTTGCTAAAAGTGCCATAAAGTAGTCGTTTGATTTCAAATTCAAATTTTTGAAGGGTTTCCTACGACCAGAAGGACTAGAATTCAATGCAGAAGTGATTGGTGTTGGTGAGAGATGATCTGCTTGCCATTGCAGTGTGGTCTAGGGTGTTGAGTGATCATCTGTAGGGTTTGTACTGTGCGGTTTTATGCTCAAGGCGTGTTGTAGGGTTGACATTTTGAGTATTGTTCATGATTCTTAGTACCTTCATAGAGAAATTTTCATGATTGAGGATCATTCTAGGATTTTCTTTCTCCTGGTTGCCTGGGTTTCCACCCCTATAATAAATTTTTGACCGTTTCTAGTTGGTTGGGTGGTTGAAACCCTAACCCTAAGTCATTTTTAGTTTGTTGCATTCTCTTTGAGAATTCCAAGATGACTAGGGAGTATAAGTTGCAGAAATTTTGATTTTGCAGGGGTTCCAAAAACTTTATTTGGTCCTAGGCTGGTTGTCCATGGTGTTTTACTGGTAGAGGAGCTGGATTTTGTGTCTTTTCCTATCCTTGTGTTGTTCTGATTGTGTATTGATTCTGAATATGTTAATGAGGATGTTATTGAGTTCCAATCTTGCATTTGTGTATGTCTTCTTGTTTCAGTTCTAAGCTCATATATGTTAATGTCACAAAGTGTATTAGCATATGGTAAACAAAGAGTATTGTGAAGTCATCTCTGAGTTCCTAACAAAGTTAGGATTAAAGTCTTTTAGGTGGGTTCAGTGAGTTTGCAACCAAGCAGGAATCTGATGTCCTTGTGTCTGAGGGAGAGGGGTAATAGGCAAAGCACTTATCCTAGATTCAGTTGTGTTTAAATTAAGGTATTCAGTTGATGTATGCAATTGGGTGACTCTTTGCCCTAGGTTAAGGCACTGGTCCATCCTCTGGAGGCATTTCATTATCATCAACCACACACACAAACATTCAAATGATATTATCTTAAAGCAGTTAGTAAAGAGTATATAGTTGTATATCATTTAGTGATTCCTTTCAAGAAGTGAATCAAGGGTACACCCGCCTGAGCAATAAGGCTCAAAGTGTAGGAGGATCTCTCTTGATCCTTGTTAATTGGCCCTCTTCCTTGTAGACTTTGGAGTGGTGATAGAGTCAAAGTTATATTAAAGTTATCCATCAAAGTATAAATCTGCAAGTTGAAGATCAAAGGGAACTCCCAACAAAATGGTGACTCTGCTGGGGAGAGTCTAGCGATAAAGGTTGTAAGTGCACTCTTGTTTTCCTATTGTATTTCTTTTAAAGGTTTCCCATCTAGGTGGGTGGTGACTCAAAATGGTTAAGAACCAGTGCTATATATTGTAAATCATGGACAAGAGGAGGAATACTAGGTCTTTTGTCAAAAAGAATCCGGAGGTCACCCTAGAGCAATTGCCTAGACAAGAGAAGAAGAGTTGGATTAGAAGGAATGGTGAGTCTACTATTGCTCCCATCAGAGAACAAAGAAGTACTAGAGGTAGAGCACCACATGTTTCCTCAAGTGAGGATGGTTCATAGGACATAGTTTCTAGATCAGATGGTGGTCGCTCTGAGGATAGATTTTATGATACCCCAGAGGCTGTATTTCAGGACAAGGGTCCATTGCCTGCAGGTCAAGATGAACAAGCTAAAGAGATGGGTTCAGAGATTGATTTAGATCTTGATGAGGACAATTTCAGAAGAGAACCCATGAGACCAAGGCAAGTCCACTTCCATATCAAAATCTTTCTGATATGGATGTGTCATCAGGCTCTGTTGACATTATGGTAGATCCTAATGATTTAAATGCATTTAGGTTGCATTTGGCAGAGCAGGATGCCATACATAAGAGGTTACAAGAAGAAAGAGAGGCTGAAAAGGTGAATTCTCTAATAGAAAGATAGTCTCTCCTTAGAAAGATTAATGAAATGAAGGAGAGAAACAAGATGCTTGCTTCTGCTCCTAAAAATTTGTAGCATGATGTCTTTGGTGATCTTGATGCCTTGAGGAGTGAGCAAGAGCACTTACTACAAGATCATGAATTTGATAGGGAGGGCCCTGTGGTTAGACAAGTGCAAAGTTATGTTCCTTTGCCTAGAGATAAAGATGGGTGTGAGATCACTAGGCCTGATGTTTCCGCTCGTGAGAAAGGAAAGCAAAAGATGGTGGGACATCAAACAAGTAAATCATTGACAATACCCGGGGTCCCACCACCCAATTTAAATAAGGACATAAAAATGGAGAGAAGAAGAAAAGAAGATGAGGACCTTGCAAGAGAATTAGAGAGGGCTGAAATTGAAGCTTCCGTTGCAGAAAAAAGAAGAAAGATCCAGTTCTTGAAGGCTTCATCAACTAATGCTCTTGGCCCATCTGCTACTGAACTAGGTATTCCATCTATGACTACTACTATTCCACTTAGTAATTCTACTAGTTCAATTCCTTCTTCATCTGCTAGGATAGGTGTTGATCTTAGGCAGCAGTCAAATGCACAAATAAATGTAGATGCTAATGTTGATCCTAGGGTTAACACTAGTTCAAGTTTTCAAAGAAGACCTATGCAATTAGAAGGCTATAGGCAAATTAGTTTTGATAGAATTCCTGATTACCCGAATGCTTTTCCAAATGATATTAGAGATAAGGTACCTAAGTTTGCTGGTAATAATGCTATTAGTTGTGAGGAGCATCTTAGGTTATTTGTTGATATGCTTAATGATTATGAGGTAGAGCATGAGGATGTGGTCATGAAATTATTTGTTCAATCTCTAATGGAGGATGCTAGAGATTGGTTTAAGAGACTTCCTGACAAATGTTTTGAAGAGTAGTATGGTGATAGGCCTAATGCTAGTTTCATGTTGAATGAATTCAATACCATAAGAAAAAATCAGAATGAGACTGCAACTGAATTCAACATGAGACTTCAGAAAGGTATGCATAAGTTGTTCCAAGTTATGCGGTTAGATGACAATGTCTATCTAACCACATACTTCAATGCATTTGATGGAAAGATGGGATATTTGTTGAGGGACAAAGAACCAAGAACTCTTAGGGATGCTTTTAGGATTGCTGTCAATATTGAGAACAATATGAAAATATCAGAAAAATTGGGGGGAAAGAGAGATGACCCAAAGTTGTTTGGGGACAAGAAATACAAAAAGGAAAATGATAAGAATGTTGGAGCTAGGAGGCAAGAGGAAGATAAATTGGATAAGGTGCTTAATGCATTGAAGGATTTGAAGGCACCTACAAATAGGAACATCAGTGCTCCTACCAATGAGAGGCCTCAGTTCAACAACAATTTCAATAAGCAGAATAGATTGCAGAACTACCCCTACAACACACAATGGAAGGATGGCAAGCCTATTGTCCCTGCTATAAGAGGAAACAATGATAGAGGTGTCCTTGACCCTTTACAAAAGGCTTCACTAAATGTCATGGAGGACATACCTTGGTGTGTTGCATGCCAGTCCCCTCATTCTGCAGAGCATTGTGTAGTTGCACATTCTATGGCTACAAATCAAGATTGTGGCAATGAGGAGATAGATCAAAAAGAAGATCAAGATGATGTTGGATGCAACATGGCTTCTTCATATCTAGGATATGAAGATGATTCTGATTTTGATGAAGAGGCAGATGTAAATGTAAAGAGACACAATCAGGCCCTTTTTCATCAAGAATTTTTTTCTGATAGTGAAGACATTGATAGGAAGACATGTAATATGAACTCTTCTTCTGAGCCAGTAAATTTGAGAAGACCTTCTAGAGAAGAGATGGATAGGATTACTATAGAAATGATTGCCCAAGTGCAAACTAGAGGCATGGTGGCAAGGAGTACAAATGAGAAATCTGCAGGAATGTGTATAAAGAGTACCAACTCTAGAGAACCTAATGAGAACAAATCAAAAGGTGATCACATGGTGAAATTCAAGAATGTAAAAGGTAAGAATTGTGAGCCTAAGGGAGTTGGAATTGAAAAGATTTCTAGTGAGATTGAGAGGCCAGTTAACACAATGGCTAAGATTGAAAAAATGAGGGGGTGGCCAATACACCTAATGTGTTAGATAAGCAAAAGGATATTAAGGCAGTGCAGATTGAGATTCCTTCTTCTGCTCCTATTGATATGTTATCTGTATTGTCCCAAATTACAGTTAAGGTTCCATTGTCAGAATTTTTGAGGATCCCTGAACACAAAGACAGAGCTATTTGCATAGGTAGGTAATGTCCATAAAAATGATGTTGCATGCAATGGATCTCAGGATAAGGCTTTGAAAGGTGTTGCTGCTCAGGGAATTGTGTCTTAAATTCCTCCAGTATACTTGGATAGTTCTGTCAATGCCAGCCTTGAAAATATTGATCCATTATTTTTAAGTGTTCTTGTGAATGGAATGAAGTTGAGAAATTGTATGATTGATAGTGGTGCCTCTAATACTATCATGCCTTTCAAAATCATGAAGAAGTTGGGCCTTAAAGTTGATACAGTGCAAGGCAGATGTTGTGCAATGGATCAGAGGGAGGTACCAGTTATTGGGACTATCAATCCAATGCCATATAGGCTGGCAGCATATCCAAAGAAAGAGCTAACAATGAGTGTTTTGGTCGTGGATATCCCTCCTCATTATGGGATGTTGCTATCTAGAAGGTGGAGTGCTGCCATGGGTGGAAGTTTACAGTGTGACCTGTCCTATGCCGCTTTCAAGATTGATGATCAGTTTGTCAAGATTGAATGAGAGCCAAGAGTATGCCACATGATTGAGAGAAATATTGATAATGAAACTACATGTTTTGTGGATACTGATATTAATGCTTTAGGGCAGAGATCCCTGTATTTGAAGAGGAACTATTTTGTCACCTATCTCTGTTGAGGTAAGTGCTAATTCTGTGAAGGGTGATTTGTGGGTAATGTACTTTGATGGTGCAAATTGCAAAGATGGTGCAGGAGCAGGTATTTTACTTATTTCTCCTGATGGAAACACCTACAAGTTTTCTTTCACATTGAATTTCTTTTGTACCAACAATATAGCAGAATATGAGGCTTTGTTGTTAGGATTGAGGTTGGCACAAAAGCATGGTATTAAGTGTTTAAGTGTTGTTGGTGATTTTGAGTTGGTGGTGTCCCAAGTTAGGTCAGCATATGCTTCCAAGAACAAGAGGTTGAAACAATATAGGAATGAAGTTTGGGATTTGATTGAACATTTTGATGCCTTCAATATTGAGTGGAAGGATAGGAGTAATAATAAGATGGCTGACTTGTTAGCCAATATTGCAATCAATCCCAATGTTATTACATTTTCTGGTATCTCTAAAGTTGAAATTCAGGCTAGGCCTAGCATACCAGGGTATGTGCAAGAAGATGAGGGGCCAAAAAGTGGCGATGTGAAAAATATTCACTTTTCACTCGTCCAAAAGCGCATGAAAGCGCTTTGTTGACTTTTTAGTAGTCCTGGGTGTCAGTACACCTAGGCAAGCCTGCCACCAAAGCACATTCCTAATCGGGTACCCGAAAATATCGGGTACCCGATTTTTTCATGTACCCGATTTTGCTTGAATTTCAATTTTGAAAAGTTTCCCCCTCCCACTCTTTTTTTATTTCCCTTTAATTTTGATGTTTTTTTCTTTCACCCTGACAATGAATAATTTATATATTTTATATTTATGTTTTATATTTTATGTTTTATATTTTATATTAAATAGTATATATATTATATAGTATATATATTATATAGTATATATATTATATATATTATTTATTTATATTATATATTCGATAATATCAATTTAAACGACCTAAGTATATAGTCTGTTCAGATTTATATTAAATGCAATATTTTTTATATTATAATATAAATGTTACATAACATATATATATATAATATATATATATATATATATATATATATATATATATATATATATATATATATATATATATATATATATATATATATATATATATATATATATATATATATATATATATATATATATATATATATATTTGCGTATATAATATAATATAATATAATATAATGTCTAATATATATAATATATAAAATGAATAGGACATTAATATATTCTATATTTGATAATATATATTAAATGTAATTCTAATATATCTTATAATATATATTATATATTTAGTCTATTAAATATTGTATTTTTTCAAATATTTTATATATTATTTTAATATTTAATTTAAGTTATAACAGATCCTCTCATGAGACAATAGGTCGAATCGGGGTCTCTAGACGTCTTAAGGGGTAATTAGGGTTTGTGAGGCAACTTCAGATGTACGGTGACCATTTGGAAGGCAATAGGGCATGTCCAAGGACCAATGTACCAAATTTTAATGACTTTTTCCTAGTCAAACTCGAAAAGGGTCCATGGGGTGCTCTCAGCAGACCACATGTCCAATCAATGTCGCTAGGCATCTTAAGGGGTCATCAGGGCTCGTGAGACAACCTTTGATGCACGGTGACCATTTGGAATGCATTACGACATGTCAAAGGACCTAACTCTACAATTTAGATGAATTTTCATTAGTTAAACTTGAAAAGGGTCCATGGGGTGCTCTTGGGAGACCATTGTGCAATTTGGGGTCGATAGGTGACTTAAGGGGTCATCGGGGTTCCAAATGAAACTTTCGATGAATGGTGATCCTTTGGAATGCACTAGGACATATCAGATGACCTACGTACTAAATTTGGATAACTTTTGCATAGTAGAACTTGAAAGCGGTCCATGGGGTGCTCTCGGGAGACCACATGTCGAATCGGGGTTGGTAGGCCTGTTAAGAGGTCATTAGGGTTCCAAATGAAACTTTGATCGAATGGTGACCCTTTGAAATGCATTAGGATATGTCATAGGACCTATGTACCAAATTTGGATGACTTTTGCCTAGTAAAACTTGAAAGGGGTCCATGGTGTGCTCTCAGGAGACCATGTGTCGAAATGGGGTCGGTAGGCCTGTTAAGGGGTCATTAGGGTTCCAAATAAAATTTTGATGGAATGGTGACCCTTTGGAATGCATTAGGACATGTCATAGGACCTACATACCAAATTTGGATGACTTTTTCCTAGTAGAACTCGAAAGGGATCCATGGGGTGCTCTCGGGAGACCTCATGTCGAATCAGGGTTGGTAGGCCTGTTAAGGGGGCATTAGGGTTCAAAATGCAACTTTGATGGAATGGTGACCCTTTGGAATGCATTAGGACATGTAAGAGGACCTAATTCCATGATTCAGATGACTTTTTCCTAGAATAATTTGAAAGGGGTCCATGGGATGCTCTCGGGAGACCTCATGTCGAATTGAGGTTGGTAGGCCTATTAAGGGGTCATTAGGGTTACAAATGCAACTTTGATGGAACAGTGACCCTTTGGAATGCATTAGAACATGTCATCAAAACTACATACCAAATTTGGATGACTTTTTCCTAGTAGAACTTGAAAGGGGTCCATGGGGTGCTCTCGGGAAACCACATGTCGAATTAGCGTGGATTGGCCTGTTAAGGGGTCATTAGGGTTCGAAATGCAACTTTGATGGAACAATGACCCTTTGGAACATATTAGGACATGTAATAGGACCTACATACCAAATTTGGATGACTTCTTCCTAGTAGAACTCGAAAGGGGTCCCCAAGGTGCTCTCGAGAGACCTCATGTCGAATCGAGGTCGGTAGGCCTGTTATGGGGTCATTACGGTTCCAAATGCAACTTTGATGGAGCAAAGAGCCTTTGGAACACATTAGGACATATCATACGACCTATGTACAAAATTTGGATGACTTTTCCCTAGTAGAACTTGAAAGGGGTCCATGGGGTGCTCTCGGAAGACCTCATGTCGAATCGGGGTCAGTAGGCCTGTTAAGGGGTCATTAGGGTTTGAAATGCAACTTAGATGGAATGGTGACCCTTTGGAATGCATTAGGATGTGTTAGAGGACCTACGTACCAAATTTGGATGGATTTTTCCAAGTATAACTCGAAAGGGGTCCATGAGGTACTCTCGGGAGACCACATGTCGAAATGGGGTCAGTAGGCCTATTAAAGGGTCATTAGGGTTCCAAATGCAACTTTGATGGAACAGTGACCATTTGGAACACATTAGGACATGTCATAGGACATATGTACCAAATTTGGACTAATTTTTCCTAGTATAACTCGAAAGGGGTCCATGGGGTGCTCTCGAGAGACATCATGTCGAATCAAGATCGGTAGGCTTGTTAAGGGGTCATTAGGGTTCCAAATGCAACTTTGATGGAAAAATGACCCTTTGGAATGCATTAGGACATGTCAAAGGAACTACATACCAAATTTGGATGACATTTGCCTAGTAGAACTTGAAAGGGGTCCATGGAGTGCTCTCAAGAGACCACATGTAGAATCGGGGTCGATAGGCCTGTTAAGGTGTCATTAGGGTTCCAAATGAAACTTTGATGGAATAGTGACCCTTTGGAACACATTAGGACATGTCATAGGACCTATGTAGAAAATTTGGATGACTTTTTCCTAGTAGAATTCGTAAGGGGTCCATGGGGTGCTCTCGGGAGATCACATGTCGAAACAAGGTCGTTAGGCCTATTAAGGGGTCAATAGGGTTTAAAATGCAACTTCAATAGAATAGTGACCCTTTGTAACACATTAGGACATGTCATAGGACCTATTTACCCAATTTGGATGACTTTTTGCTAGTATAACTCAAAAAGGGTTAATGGGGTGGTCTTGGGAGACTACATCTCAAAATGGGGCCGGTAGGCCTGTTCAAGGGTCAATAGCGTTCGAAATGAAACTTTGATGGAACGGTGACCCTTTGAAACACATTAGGAAATGTCAAAAAATCTAATTTCATGATTCAAATGATTTTTTCCTAGTAGAACTCTAAAGGGGTCCATGGGGTGCTCTCGGGAGACCACATGTCAAATCCGGGTTGGTAGGCCTCTTAAGGGGTTATTAGGGTTCCATATGCAACTTTGATGGAACGATGACCCTTTGGAATGCATTAGGACATGTTAGAGGACCTAAATACCAAATTTGGATGACTTTTTCTTAGTAGAACTCAAAAGGGGTCCATGGGGTGCTCGCGGGAGATCTCATGTCGACTCGGGGTCGGTAGGCCTGTTAAGGGGTTAATAGGGTTCAAAATACAACTTTGATAGAATGGTGACCCTTTGGAATGCATTAGATCATGTTAGAGGACCTACATACCAAATTTGGATGACTTTTGTCTAGTAGAACTCGAAAGGGGTCCATGGGCTGCTCTCGGGAGACCACATGTATAAACGGGGTCCGTAGGCCTGTTGAGGGGTCATTAGGGTTTTAAATGCAACTTCAATGGAATGGTGACCATTTCTAACACATTAGAACATATCAGAGCACCTACGTACCAAATTTGGATGACTTTTTCCTAGTAGAACGTGAAAGGGGTCCATGAGGTGCTCTCGAGATACCTCATGTCGTATTGGGGTCGGTAGGCCCGTTAAGGGTTCATTAGGATTATAAATGAAACTTTGATGGAATGATGACCCTTTTCAATGCACTATGACATGTCATAGGACCTATGTACCAAATTTGGATGAGTTTTTCCTAGTAGAACTTGAAAGGGGTCAATGGGGTGCTTTCTGGAGACCACATGTCGAATCAGTGTCAGTAGGCCTGTTAAGGGGTCATTAGGGTTTGAAATAAAACTTCTATGGAATGATGACCCTTTAGAATGCATTAGGACATGCCGCATGACCTATGTACCAAATATGGAAATCTTTTGCCAAGTAGAACTTAAAAGGGGTCCATGGGGTGGTCTCGGGAGACCACATGTCGAATCAAGGTCGGTAGGCCTGTTAAGGGGTCACTAGGGTTTGAAATGAAACTTTTATGGAATTGTAACCCTTTGGAATGCACTAGGACATGTCAAAAGATATATGTACCAAATTTGGATGACTTTTGCCTATTAGAACTCGAAAGGGGTCCATGCGGTGCTCTTGGGAGACCACATGTTGAAACGGGGTCGATAGTCCTGTTAAGGGGTCATTAGGGTTACAAATGCAACTTGGATGGAATGGTGACCCTTTGGAACACATTAGGAAATGTTAGAGGACCTATGTACCAAATGTTTATGACTTTTTCCTAGTAGAACTCAAAAAGGGTCCATGGGGTTCTCTGGGGAGACCACATGTCGAATCAGGGTCGGTAGGCCTGTTAAGGGGTCATTAGGGTTCCAAATGTGACTTTGATGGAACGGTGACCCTTTGGAATGCATTAGGACATGTCAAAGGACCTACGTACCAAATTTGGATGACTTTTTTCTAGTAGAACTCAAAAGGGGTCCATGGGGTGGTCTCGGGAGACCACATGTCAAATCATGGTGTGTAGGCCTGTTAAGGGGTCATTAGGGTTCTAAATGCAACTTTTATCAAACGGTGACCCTTTCAAATTCATTAAGACATGTCAAAGGACCTATGTACCAAATTTGGATGACTTTTTCCTAGTAGAACGCAAAAGGGGTCCATGGGGAGCTCTAGGGAGACCACATGTCGAAATGGGGTCAGTAGGCATGTTAAGGGGTCATTAGGGTTTGAATTGCAACTTATGGAACCGTGACCTTTTGGAATGCATTAGGACTCCCTAGGGGTCAAAAGTGGTTAGGGGGACTCCCTAGGGGTCCTAACGCGTACTAGGACCCCTAGGGAGTCCCCGTGACCCCTTTTGAAACATTCAAATGCTCAAGTGTGTCGTAAGGGGTCCTTTTGACTACCTAGGGTTCCTAACGCATGATAAAGCGTACGAGGACCCCTAGGGAGTCATCGTGACCTCTTTTGACACATTGGAACGCTCAAGTGTGTCTTAAGGGGGACCCCTTAAGACACACTTGAGCGTTCCAATGTGTCAAAAGAGGTCACGATGACTCCCTAGGGGTCCTAGTACGCTTTATCACGCGTTAGGACCCCTATGGAGTCCTCGTGACCCCTTTTTGACACATTGGAATGCTCAAGTCTGTCTTAAGGGGTCCTACGACCCCTTATGACACACTAGAGCATTCCAATGTGTCAAAAGGGGTCACGATGATTCCCTAGGGGTCCTAGTACGCTTTATCACGCGTTAGGACACCTAGGGAGTCCCTGTGACCCCTTTTGACACTTTGGAATGCTCTAGTGTGTCTTAACGGGTCGTAGGACCCCTTAAGACACACTTGAGCATTCCAATGTGTCAAAAGAGGTCACAGGGACTCCCTAGGTGTCCTAGTATGCGTTAGGACCCCTAGGGAGTCCCCCTGACCCCTTTTGACACATTGGAACGCTCAAGTATGCCTTAAGGGGTCGTAGGACCCCTTAACACACACTTGAGTGTTCCAATGTGTCAAGAGGGGTCACGAGGACTCCTTAGGGGTCCTAGTACGCTTTATCATGCGTTAGGACACCTAGGGAGTCCCCGTGACCCCTTTTGACACATTGGAATGCTCAAGTGTGCCTTAAGGGGTCGTACGACCCCTTAAGGTACACTTGAGCATTCCAATGTGTCAAAAGGTGTCAGGGGGACTCCCTAGGGGTCCTAACACGTACTAGGACACCTAGGGAGTCCCCCGTGACCTCTTTTGACAAATTGGAATGCTCAAGTGTGTCTTAAGGGGTCCTACGACCCCTTAAGACACACTAGACCATTCCAATGTGTAAAAAGGGGTCACAATGATTCCCTAGGGGTCCTAGTATGCTTTATCATGCTTTAGGACACTTAGGGAGTCCCCGTGACCCCTTTTGACACATTGGAATGCTCTAGTGTGTCTTAAGGGGTCCTACGACCCCTTAAGACACACTAGAGCATTCCAATGTGTCAAAAGGGGTCACGGGGACTCCCTAGGCATCTTAGTATGCTAGGACCCCTAGGGGGTTCCCCCTGACCCCTTTTGACACATTGGAACACTCAAGTGTGCCTTAAGGGGTCCTAAGGCACACTTGAGCGTTCCAATGTGTCAAAAGGGGTCAGGGGACTCCCTAGGGGTCCTAATGCGTAGTAGGACCCCTAGGGAGTCCCCGTGACCCCTTTTGACACATTGGAATGCTCAAATGTGTCTTAAAGGGTCTTACAACCCCTTAAAACACACTAGAGCATTCCAATCTGTCAAAATGGGTCACGGGAACTCTCTAGGTGTCCTAACACGTGATAAAGCGTACTAGGACCCCTAGGGAATCATCGTGACCCCTTTTGACACATTGGAATGCTCTAGTGTGTCATAAGGGGTCCTAGGACCCCTTAAGACACACTTGAGCATTCCAATGTGTCAAAAGGGGTCACGGGGACTCCCTACGGGTCCTAACGCGTGATAAGGCATACTTGGACCCCTAGGGAGTCATCGTGACCCCTTTTGACACATTGCAACGCCCAAGTGTGTCTTAAGGGGTCGTGACCCCTTTTGACACATTGCAATGCTCAAGTGTGTCTTAAGGGGTCGTAGGACCCCTTAAGACACACTTGGGCGTTGCAATGTGTCAAAAGGGGTCACAATGACTCCCTAGGGGTCCTAGTACGCCTTATCACGCGTTAGGAACCCTAGGGAGTCAAAAGGACCCCTTAAGACACACTTGAGCATTCCAATGTGTCAAGAGGGGTCATAGGGACTCCCTAGGGGTCGTAACGCATACTAGGACCCCTAGGGAGTCCCTGTGAACCCTTTTGACACATTGGAACGCTCAAGTGTGCCTTAAGGGGTCCTACGACCCCTTAAGGCACACTTGAGCGTTCCAATGTGTCAAAAGGGGTTAGGAGGACTCCCTAGGTGTCTTAACGCATGATAAAGCATACTAGGACCCCTAAGGAGTCCCCGTGACCCCTTTTGGCACATTCGAATACTCAAGTGTGTCTTAAGGGGTCCTACAACCCCTTAAGGCACACTTGAGCATTCCAATGTGTCAAAAGGGGTCAGGGGGACTCCCTAAGGGTCCTAACGCGTACTAGGACACCTAGGGAGTCCCTGTGACCTTTTTTGACACATTGGAATGCTCAAGTGTGTCTTAAGGGGTCCTACGACCCCTTGAGACACACTAGAGAATTCCAATGTGTCAAAAGGGGTCACAGGAACTCCCTAGGTGTCCTAACGCGTGATAAAGCGTACTAGGACCCCTAGGGAATCATCATGACCCCTTTTGACACATTGGAATGCTCTAGTGTGTCATAAGGGGTTGTAGGACCCCTTAAGACATAGTTGAGCATTCAAATGTGTCAAAAGGGGTCACGGGGACTCCCTAGGGGTCCTAACGCATGATAAAGTGTACTAGGACCCCTAAGGATTCATCGTGACCCCTTTTGACACATTGGAATGCTCAAGTGTGTCTTAAGGGGTCGTAGGACCCCTTAAGACACACTTGAGCATTCCAATTTGTCAAAAGGGGTCACGATGACTCCCTAGGGGTCCTAGTATGCCTTATCACGCGTTAGGAGCCCTAGCGAGTCAAATGGACCCCTTAAGACACACCTGAGCATTTTAATGTGTCAAAAGGGGTCACGGGGACTCCCTAGGGGTCCTAGTACGCGTTAGGACACCTAGGGAGTCCCCCTGACCCCTTTTGACCCCTAGGGAGTCCTAATGCATTCCAAAGGGTCATGGTTCCATAGAAGTTGCATTTCAAACCCTAATGACCCCTTAACATGCCTACTAACCCCATTTCGACATGTGGTCTCCTGAGAGCTCCCCATGGACCCCTTTTGCGTTCTACTAAGAAAAAGTCATCCAAATTTGGTACATAGGTCCTCTGACATGTCTTAATGAATTTGAAAGGGTCACAATTCTATAGAAGTTTCATTTAGAACCTTAATGACCCCTTAACAGACCTACACACCATGATTCGACATGTGGTCTCCTGAGACCACCCCATGGACCCCTTTTGAGTTCTACTAGAAAAAAGTCATCCAAATTTGGTACGTAGGTCCTCTGACATGTCCTAATGCATTCCAAAGGGTCATCATTCCATCAAAGTCTCATTTGGAACCCTAATGACCCCTTAACAGGCCTACCGACCCTGATTTGACATGTGGTCTCCTCAGAGAACCCCATGGACCCTTTTTGAGTTCTACTAGGAAAAAGTCATACAAATTTGGTACATAGGTCCTCTAACATGTCCTAATGTGTTCCAAATGGTCACCATTCCATCCAAGTTACATTTGTAACCGTAATGACCCCTTAACAGGCCTACCAACCCTGTTTCAACATGTGGTCTCCCAAGAGCACCCCATGGACCCCTTTCGAGTTCTAGTAGGCAAAAGTCATCCAAATTTGGTACATATGTCTTTTGACATGTCCTAATGCATTCCAAAGGGTTATAGTTCCATAGCAGTTTCATTTCAAACCCTAGTGACCCCTTAACAGGCCTACCAACCTCAATTCGACATGTGGTCTCCCGAGACCACCCCATGGACCCCTTTTTAAGTTCTACTTGGTAAAAGACATCCATATTTGGTACATAGGTCATGTGGCATGTCCTAATGCATTCCAAAGGGTCACCATTCCATAGAAGTTGTCTTTCAAACCCTAATAACCCCTTAACAGGCCTACCAACCCCGATTTGACATGTGGTCTCCCGAGAGCACCCCATGGACCCCTTTAGAGTTGTACTAGGAAAAAGTCATTTGTATCATGGAATTAGGTCCTTTTACATTTCCTAATGTGTTTCAAAGGGTCACCGTTCCATCAAAGATGCATTTCGAATACTATTGACCCCTTAACAGGCCTACCGACCCTGTTTTGACATGTAGTCTCCCGAGAGCACCCCATTAACCCCTTTTGAGTTATACTAGCAAAAAGTCATCCAAATTGGGTAAATAGGTCCTATGACATGTCCTAATGTGTTACAAAGGGTCACTATTCTATCGAAGTTTCATTTTAAACCATATTGACCCCTTAATAGGCCTAACGACCTTGTTTCAACATGTGATCTCCCGAGAGCACCCCATGGACCCCTTACAAGTTCTACTAGGAAAAAGTCATCTAAATTTGCTACATAGGTCCTATGAAATGTCCTACTATGTTCCAAAGGGTCACTATTCCATCAAAGTTTCATTTGGAACCCTAATGATACCTTAATAGGCCTATCGACCCCGATTCTACATGTGGTCTCCTGAGAGCACTCCATGGACCCCTTTCAAGTTCTACTAGGCAAACATCATCCAAATTTGGTACGTAGTTCCTTTGACATGTCCTAATGCATTCCAAAGGGTCATTTTTCCATCAAAGTTGTATTTGGAACCCTAATGACCCCTTACAGGCCTACCAACCCCGATTCGACATGAGGTCTCTCGAGAGCACCCCATGGACCCCTTTCGAGTTATACTAGAAAAAATTAGTCCAAATTTGGTACATAGGTCCTAAGACATGTCTTAATGTGTTCCAAATGGTCACCATTCCATCTAAGTTGCATTTGGAACCCTAATGACCCTTTAATAGGCCTATTGACCCCGTTTCGACATGTGGTCTCCCGAGAGCACCGCATGGACCCCTTTCGAGTTATACTTGGGAAAAGCCATCTAAATTTGGTACGTAGGTCCTCTAACATGTCCTAATGCATTCCAAAGGGTCACCATTCCATCGAAGTTTCATTTCAAAACCTAATGACCCCTTAACAGGCCTACTGACCCCGATTCGACATGAGGTCTTCCGAGAGCACCCCATGGACCCCTTTCAAGTTCTACTAGGGAAAAGTCATCCAAATTTTGTACATAGGTCGTATGATATGTCTTAATGTGTTCCAAAAGCTCTTTGTTCCATCAAAGTTGCATTTGGAACTGTAATGACCCCATAATAGGCCTACCGACCTCGATTCGACATGAGGTCTCTCGAGAGCACCCTGTGGACCCCTTTCAAGTTCTACTAGGAAAAAGTCATGAAAATTTGGTATGTAGGTCCTATGACATGTCCTAATACGTTCCAAAGGGTCACTATTCCATCAAAGTTGCATTTCAAACCCTAATGTCCCCTTAACAGGCCAATCCACCCTGATTCGACATGTGGTTTCTCGAGAGCACCCCATGGACCCCTTTCAAGTTCTACTAGGCAAAAGTCATCCAAATTTGGTATGTAGTTCCTATGAAATTTTCTAATGCATTCCAAAGGGTCACCATTCCATTGAAGTTTCATTTGTAACCCTAATGACCCCTTAATAGGTCTACCGACCTCGATTCGACATGAGGTCTCCTGAGAGCAACCCATGGACCCCTTTCAAGTTATTCTAGGAGAAAGTCATCTGAATCATGGAATTAGGTCCTCTTACATGTCCTAATGCATTCCAAAAGGTCACCATTCTATCAAAGTTGTATTTTGAACCCTAATGCCCCCTTAACAGGCCTACCGACCCCGATTCGACATGAGGTCTCCCGAGAGCACCCCATGGACCCCTTTCGAGTTCTACTAGGAAAAAGTCATCCAAATTTGGTATGTAGGTCCTATGAAATGTCCTAATGCATTCCAAAGGGTCACCATTCCATCAAAGTTTTATTTGGAACCCTAATGACCCCTTAACAAGCCTACCGACCCCATTTCGACACATGGTCTCCTGAGAGCACACCATGGACCCCTTTCAAGTTTAACTAGGCAAAAGTCATCCAAATTTGGTACATAGGTCCTATGACATATCCTAATGCATTTCAAAGGGTCACCGTTCCATCGAAGTTTTATTTGGAACCCTAATGACCTCTTAACAGGCCTACCGACCTCGATTTGACATGTGGTCTCCTGAGAGCACCGCATGGAACCCTTTCGAGTTCTACTAGGAAAAAGTTATCCAAATTTGGTACGTAGGTGATTTGATATGTCCTAATGCATTCCAAAAGATCACCATTCATTGAAAGTTTCATTTGGAACCCCGATGACCCTTTAAGTCAACTATCGACCTCAAATCGCACAATGGTGTCCCAAGAGCACCCCATGGACCCTTTTCGAGTTTGACTAATCAAAATTCATCTAAATTGTGGAGTTAGGTCCTTTGACATGTCCTAATGTGTTCCAAATGGTCACCGTGCATCAAAGGTTGTCTCACGAGCCCTGATAACCCCTTAAGACGCCTAGTGACACTGATTGGACATGTGGTCTGTTGAGAGCACCCCATGGACCCTTTTCGAGTTCGACTAGGAAAAATTCATTAAAATTTGGTACATTGGTCCTTGGACATGCCCAATTGCCTTCCAAATGGTCACTGTACATCTGAAGTTGCCTCACAAACCCTAATTACCCCTTAAGACGTCTACCGACCCCGATTCGACCTGTTGTCTCATGAGAGGATCTATTATAACTTAAATTAAATATTAAAATAATATATAAAATATTTGAAAAAATACAATATTTAATAGACTAAATATATAATATATATTATAAGATATATTAGATATTACATTTAATATATATTATCAAATATACAATATATTAATGTCCTATTCATTTTATATATTATATATATTAGACATTATATTATATTATATTATATACACAACAATATTTAATATATAATTTATGATACATACATACATACATACATACATACATACACACACACACACACATATATATATATATATATATATATATATATATATATATATATATATATATATATATATATATATATATATATATATATATATATTATGTAACATTTATATTATAATATAAAAATATTGCATTTAATATAGATCTGAACAGACTATATACTTAGGTTGTTTAAATTGATATTATTGAATATATAATATAAATAAATAATATATATAATATATATACTATATAATATAAAATATAAAACATAAAATATAAAATATATAAATTATTCATTGTCAGGGTGAAAGAAAAAAACATCAAAATTAAAGGGAAATAAAAAAAGAGTGGGAGGGGGAAACTTTTCATAATTGAAATTCAAACAAAATCGGGTACATGAAAAAATCGGGTACCCGATTAGGCTTGGTAATAGCTTTAGAAACCAAAGCCCCATGGTCAACGCTGAAGGTGTGCAAAAAATGTGTTTTTTCTCTATTTTTCTTATATGGACACTTCAACCATTAGGTTGACGACTTTTTTTCCACACGATTTTGATAAAATGAAAAGGGTTTCTTTGGATGATTGTCAGCTTTCCATCGATCTAAGTGCTGTCAGATTTTGAATTCGTTAAGTATTTATTAGTTATTTTCTAGTTCACTTACGTCTAAAGTCCTGATTGACATACTGATGGAAAAAAGCTATAACTTTCAAATCGTATAACATTTTTGAAATCCTAAAGATGTGTCACATTCTATGCTTCGTCTAGTATAAGAAAAAATTTTAAAAAATTGAATTATGATAAGTTTTCAATGAGTAAAGGTGGTCAGACACGAGAGTTTTTAAATTCTGAAAGCGCTGTAGAAAAAAAATCATAATTAATTATTTGTTTGGAATAAAAATACCAAAAAATATGCGTCACATCTAGGCATGAGTCAGCTACTTATATATAGAATATTATAAAAAATAATTATCATTTTCTTTTGATTAGGGTGGTTAGACATACACATACTTCTTATTTTTTTGCTGAAATGTTTGTAGTGCTGCATTGCAATCTATACTTTTTACCAATCATATTAATTTTTTTTCAAAAAAAGCTTAGTAGTTTAGAAACTACATTCAATTTCCTACAAATTATGTTGTTACAATTTTTTGATATTAGGTAGATAACTAGTTCATTTTTTCACGTCAAGTTGACTAATCTTGATTTTCTGATTTTTCATTGCCACTTAAGGGCATAGTTTGGCCCCTCATGATCCTGCACATACCCACCAGATAATATTGAGAATTGGAAAGTTTTTGATTGTTCATCCTTGGTTGAGTCAGTAGAAGGAAGGGAGGTTGTCTTTGGCAATGAGGTCATTCAGCTTAGAACTAACAAGGTGCCCAAGGGGCTTGTTGTTTTGGAGATTGTCTTTGATAACCAGGATAGAGTTCAAAAGAATATCAAAAGAGAGGATCATGCTTATCTAGAGGAGATAAATCTTGGAACACATGAGGCACCTAAGAAGGTATACATTGGTAGAGATATATCTCAAAAGGTAAAGAAATCTTTGATTGAATTATTGAGAAAATTCAAGCATGTTTTTGCATGGTCATATGATGACCTAAAGGTTTATAGAGAAGATTTATTTCAGCATATTATTCCATTGAAAGAAGATGCTAAACCTTTCTGGCAAAAACAAAGGCCTATTAATCCCACTTTGGCACCCAAGATGCAAGAAGAGTTAATGAAGCTAAGAGATGCTGGAATTATCAAGCCTATAAGGCATTCTTCTTGGGTGTCAAACCTTGTTCCTATGAGAAAAAAGAATGGTGACATCAGGCTTTGTGTGGACTTCAGGAATCTAAACATCAGCTCATTAAAGGATAATTATTATCTGCCCAATATGGAAGCTATGTTGCAGAGAGTAACCAGATCAAAATTGATGTCTATGATGGATGGTTTCTTTGGCTACAATCAAGTCATTGTCAAGGAATCAGAGCAATTCAAGACAACTTTCACAACACCTTGGGGGACATATGTTTATGTGAGAATGCCTTTTGGCCTCACAAATGCTGGTGCTACTTTTCAGAGGGCAATGGATGTTGCCTTTTCAGATTTCATAAATGATTTCCTTGTTGTATATCAAGATGATCTAAGTACCTATTCCAAGGAGGAAGAAGACCATTGCACTCATCTAGAGAGAATATTTGTGAGGGCCTTGGAATTTGGCATTTCTTTGAACCTAAGGAAATGTGCTTTTGGTGTCATTGAAGGTAAGTTGATTGGCCACTTAGTTGGGAAGCAAGGAGTGAGAATTGACCCTGAGAGGGTAGCAGCCATTGATAAAATTCAGAGGCCAAAGAATGTTAAAAGAATTCAGTCCTTCTTTGGTCAGGTCAATTTCTTAAGGAGGTTTGTGACAAATTTTGTAGAGGTTACTAGACCTATTTCTAAGATGTTGAAGAAGGGATCTGCAATCAATTGGGAGAGTGAGCCTGATGAGGCTTTCAAGAGTATCAAGCAGGCTATCAAAGATGCACCGATGCTTAAGACACCTGATTATAATGTCCCAATACATATCTTTTCCTTTGCATCCTTTCACACTATTGCTATAGTTTTGTTACAAAAGAATAAGGATGGTTTTGAGTAGCCTATTGCATTTTTCAGTAAATCTTTGCAGGCTACTGAATTGAAGTATGACATAAATGAAAAACAAGCATATGCACTTGTGAAGGCAATCAAATCTTTTAGGTGTTACTTGATGGGAGCAACTGTGATTGCTTTTGTGCCAAGTGTAGCTGTGAAGGATATTTTCTCATAGCAAGAGGTGTCTGGAAGAAGATGCAGATGGATCAATAGGATCCAAGAATTCAATGTTGAGGTCCAGATTACTAAGTTGGTTAGAGGACAAGGATTGGCAAAACTGATGGCCCAATCCAATCTTGATGCAAATCAGGTAAACCATTCTGAAATTGATTACACATGTGATATGGATGATTGTATTTGGTATCAGGATATCATCTATTACTTGAGAAGTATGAGATGTCCAGATAATATGAATGACAATCAGAAAAGGACATTAAAATTACAGGCCATTAGGTATGTAATTGTGAAGTGTAAATTGTATAGGAAGAATTTGGATTGCATATTTTTGAAGTGTGTAGATGAAGATCAGGCTAATAAGTTTTTGAAAGAAATGCATGAGGGAGTTTATGGTGGGCATTATATGGGTAAAACAACTACTCATAAGATCTTGAGAGCAGGATTCTGGTGGCCCACAATCTTCAAGGATGCAGAACAGTTGGTGAGGAGGTGTGATGCTTGTCAAAGGTTCTCTAGTAAGCTTAAATTTTTAGGTAATGTGCCATTAAAACCAGTAGAATTTCAGGCTCCTTTCCAACAATGGGGAATTGATTTCATAGGGGAGATACCAAACAAGTCAAGTGGAGGACACTCATGGATCTTAGTTGCCACTGATTACTTTACAAAGTGGGTAGAAGCTATACCTACAAGAAATGCAACTAGTAAGGTGGTAATTGATTTTATGATGAATAATATTGTTACAAGGTTTGGGTGCCCTGAGAGAATAGTAAGTGATAATGCCATGTGTTTCAGGTCTACTGAATATAAGAAATTTTGCAAAGGTTTGGGAATTCAGATTTCTAATTCCTCACCTTATCATCCACAAGGAAATGGTCAGGCAGAATCTACTAATAAGAGTTTAATTAAAATCTTAAAGAGAATTCTTGAAAAGAATAAGAGGGCATGGAATTCAAAGCTGCCATTAGCTCTATGGGCTGATAGGGTAACTGTGAAGAGAGCAATTGGTTGTGCACCATTTGACCTAGTATATGGAATTCATGAAAGAATGCCTCAGAATAACTTATTGGAAATGTATAAATTTGTTTAGCTATATGATGATGACATAGATGATGAGATGCAATTAAGAATTGAGTACCTCATTAGGTTGGATGAGACTAGAAGAGAATTAGTTGCAAGGAATGCCAAATTGCAGTTGCAGGTTAAGAATTTATATGATAAGAAGACTGTTGACAGAAAGTTTGAACCTGGTGATTTGGTGTTAGTTTGGAATGCCAGACTGGAGGACAAGGGGAAACATGGTAAATTTGATCCCATATGGCTAGGGCCATATCTAATTCATGAGAAATGGGGCCAAGATTCATACATTATCAAAGAATTAAATGGTGATATTCAGGAATTGCCAGTTCATGGACAATTCTTGAAGAAATACTTCAATTGAGGTATTCTATTTTCCATGAACAATAGTTAGGTTTGTACATTTTGTAAATTCTATAAATAAGTTTCTTGCCTCTGCCTTGTTTTGTCCTGGTCTATTCTTTTTTGGTCCTATCTGCCTTGCTTGTTCCCTGTTGTCTGCAATTTTTCTAGTGGGATGGTCTACTTTAAACCAGTGATTCTAAGTCCTTGCTATGCCTGCAGGAGGCATACATCCCCAGACAGAGCCACTGTTAGCACATGAAAAAAATTCCATGGCTTTAGCAATTTTCTGCCAGTCTCTGCAATTATTTTTAGGTCCCTGGCATAAACCCTAAGGCAAAAAATTTCAAAAATCTAGCCATTCGGTCCTTAAATTTAAAAATACCTTGGCCCTTTTCTAATGTTACATTACCTTTTTGTAGGTCACTTAAACCTTATATTCTACATGTGCTATTTAAATGACCCACTTTACCATGTTCGTGGTTAGGTTTCATGTGTCGGCGGGTCCCCTTTTAATATTTCCTAGGTCACCGGTTAATCTCTCCTAAGTTCCCAGTGCCCTGCAAGTTTTAAATTTTCCTAAGTCCTGAGCTTTAATACTTCCTAATGTTTCGGCTTTGTATTTTCCTGGGCCCAGCTCTTTGACAACACTTTGAAATCAATGATCAGCGTAAGTTCTCATAGAATGTGTTAGACGCTTGAGATCTTACGCTGATCGTTGATTTTTCCTAATGACGTAGTCTTTCTTTTCAAGCGGGTCCACTACCATGTTGGCACAGTTGGCATTCTCTCATTGGTCCATGTGTTGCTGAGAGGGATCTTGTCAGTGGGGCCTGCAGTGAAGGCTTTTCAATCTACGGTCGATGCATGATCTTAAGGAATATTCTTCCCCTTTGAGATCATGCGCCATCTGTTGATTTCGAATCTTACTTTGCACCTGTCAGTGGGACCTAGTTTTCGGATGTGTCAGTGGGTCATGATCCTATCAGTGAATCGATGAACGACGTATAATCTTATGGCTTTTGTCAGAGGCTTAAGATTATGCGCCATCCATTGATTTTGTTTCTTGTCAGTAGGTTGCCAGAGATGGGAGGAGATTCTTCATCGATAGTTGGCATAAGAGCACGTAGAATCTTCAAAGCCTTTCAGATCTTGCGCCAGCCGTCCGATATTCTAGACGGCTTAATGTTCTCAGTGGGACCATTTGCCAGGTATATCTGAATTGTTTAATTTCTATTGGTCGACATGGATGATGTAGCAGGGTGGGATCATTGTCAGAGAGATTAGTGACGAGGACAAGATTTACGGTTGGTGTAAGTTCTCATGAGTTTTGTCAGAGCTATGAGATCTTACGCCTGCCATCTGATTATAAGGCTTAGGTAGGTGGGTCTTGTGTCAGTGGTGACCGAGCATGAACCATGAATGAGGTAATGACATGTGGCATAAAGCGGGCCCAAGTGGGGTCAAAAGGTTTAGTGGTCTGGATGAATGAGGTTAGCGGTGCCGAAGTTCAAAGGCTTCGCTCATTCGCATGAATTATTAGTGCTTCTCTAAGTGTTTTAGTGGTTCAGCTAACAAGCATTCACGGAATCGCTAAACTTAATGGCAGAGAGATAAAGTGTTTCGCGAACTAGGAGAAGCCTTTGTTGCTAGTTTGCTAAATTTGACTGGGGCACTTTTAAGAGGTAAATCATAAAGCCCGCAAAACATGAAGATTAGACGGTCACGACTTAAAGTGAACCTAATTTCAAATATCAACCGCCGATTTGCTGAAAGCACCATAAAGTAGCTATTTGATTTCAAATTCAAATTTTTGAAGGGTTTCCTACAACCAGAAGGACTAGAATTCAATGCAGAAGTGACTGGTGTTGGTGAGAGATGATATGTTTGCCATTGCAGTGTGGTCCAGGGTGTTGAGTGATCGTCTGCAGGGTTTGTACTATGCGGTTTTATGCTCAAGGCGTGTTGCAGGGTTGACATTTTGAACGTTGTTCATGATTCTCAGTACCTTCATAGAGAAATTTTCATGATTGAGGATCATTCTAGGATTTTCTTTCTCCTGGTTGCCTAGGTTTCCACCCTTGTAATAAATTTTTGACCGTTTCCAGTTGGTTAGGTTGTTGAAACCCTAACCCTAAGTCATCTGTAGCTTGTTACATTCTCTTTGAGAATTCCAAGATGACTAGGGATTATAAGTTGCAGAAATTTTGATTTTGCAAGGGTTCCAAAAACTTTGTTTGGTCCCAGGCTGGTTGTCCATGGTGTTTTACTAGTAGAGGAGCTGGATTTTGTTTCTTTTCCTATCCTTGTGTTGTTCTGATTGTGTATTGATTCTGAATATGTTAATGAGGATGTTATTGAGTTCCAATCTTGCATTTGTGTATGTCTTCTTGTTTCAGTTCTAAGCTCATATATGTTAATGTCACAAAGTGTAAATTAGCATATGGTAAACAAAGAGTATTATGAAGTCATCTCCGAGTTCCTAACAAAGTTAGGATTAAAGTCTTTTAGGTGGGTTCAGTCAGTTTACAACCAAGCAGGAATCTGATGTCCTTGTGTCTGAGGGAGAGGGGTAATAGGCAAAGCACTTATCCTGGATTCAGTTGTGTTTGAATTAAGGTATTCAGCTGATGTATGTAATTGGGTGACTCTTTTCCCTAGGTTAAGGCACTGGTCCATCCTCTGGAGGCATTTCATTATCATCAACCACACACACAAACATTCAAATGATATTATCTTAAAGCAGTTAGTAAAGAGTATATAGTTGTATATCATTTAGTGATTCCTTTCAAGAAGTGAATCAAGGGTACACCCGCCTGAGCAATAAGGCTCAAAGTGTAGGATGATCTCTCTTGATCCTTGTTAATTGGCCCTCTTCCTTGTAGACTTTGGAGTGGTGATAGAGTCAAAGTTATATTAAAGTTATCCATCAAAGTATAAATCTGCAAGTTGAAGATCAAAGGGAGCTCCCAACATGGTTTTTGTCATCCGATTGGGGTTTGTGGTTATCTCGTTAGCACGGTGGGGTAGACCTTTGTGGTTCTACACGGACGGGTGGTAGTGATTCTTTACCATTTGAGATTCGATGTACTAGTGTCAGTGCTATTGATACTTCTGTAGTTGGATGCCTTTATGGTTCTTCATTGATTCTTCATTGTTGGTTTCTTTTCATTCCTTCATTTATGTAGTCCTATATTAGTGTATCGTAGGTGATACCTAATATGGGCATAGTACTTCTTTGTTAGATTTATTATTACATACCCTACGACATGTGTAATGGATGTTAGTGTATTAGTTATCATGGATGTCCATGAGGTTTGTAATTATTGATGTAAGTTGTAATTGTATCATTCATGATATGGAATCTTTTATGATCTTTCTTTAGTTGTATCTTTGTTCTTAAGTAATTCTATGTCATGGAACCCTCGAGTTTTGTAATCTATTTTAGTTGTTGGTTTAATGTGAGTAAATGGTAATTGCTTCTGCACTATTGTTTACCTTGTTTGTTAACTTTAAAATTAAAAAAAATGTTCACCAAACTTAGTAGTATGTTATAGGTTAATCTATCCTGAGTTCCCTAGTGGTGCATTACATTTGGTATCATAGTGGAGTTTCTACACTGGGAACTCTGGGTATGTACACCTATTAGGTTTTGTATAGTCTAAACTTGAAACTAAACATAGACATAAAACATTTTGCTTTCAGACCATTGCTCTATAATTATGTTTTCTTTTGTTTTTGGTTCGAGTTATGATTTTGTTTCATTTTTAGTAAATGCTTCATGTTTGGGGGAACATATATATCCTTATCTATTTGTAGGCTTCCAAGAGTAAGCCTAATCCTAGGGGGGGTGGATGTAGTACCCCACCCCTAGTCTGGTTTTATAAATGTTATGATTATTTTAGGATGATAGATTATATGTTAGGAGATCATTGATGCTTATGATTTTACTGACCCCATACTTGCATGTGTATGGTCAATGTGTTTATTTTATATTTCTATTTGACGTGCTTGATGTGGTTGAGGGACGGAGTCATAGTTACTTGACTGCGAGATCCACATGATTGGCCAATCCCTGCCATTGTCTGTTATATATTATTGTATGTACATGCTTTATCTTGTGATGACAGGTTTGCAGGTACAGGGCATCATCTTCCCTGAATTGGCAGGAGTGAGCGTGCCCATAATCATTAATATAAATGGTAAAGAGGGGAGATAATACACAAACCCAAAACCCTAACCTAAGCCTGATTGTCCTAGGGTTGGACAAGTGTCAGTCTGACTACCCTAGCCGAATTCATCTAGTTGGTATGAATTCTTGGATCCCGTTCTTGAGTGTGTGCATGATTTCAATTTGCTTGATTTTATTGTGCTTGATTCAGTTGATTTATGATTATTTAGGTGTTTTTATATGATTATTAATGTTAGGATTATAGTTGAATTTAATGATTGATTATGTTCCTATGATTACTCTGGAAAATTAATCTAAATCAATTATTTGATTAATTGGAATTAATTGATTATTAAATTAAAATTAGGATTAATTATGTTTGAGTGTATTATGAAATAATTGAATATTTAATTGCATGTTCTAGGATGTATTAAATATTTAATTTATTTAATATGAGTTTTAATTATTAACATGTGCTTAATTGGATAATGATTTGGATTATGCTTGCATATTTTATTAAATGATTAAATAATTAATTGCATGAATTTGTGATGCATTAAGTATTTAATTTATTTAATAAATGTATTTAAATTATAACATGTGCAAATTGGAAAAATGAATTTTCTTTCAAAAAGGTAACAACTAGTTTTCAAAAGTCAAAGTTGGGTTGTGCATTTAAAAGATATTTTAATTAATTAATTGGATTTACTTTTAATTTTGGAATTAGAGTTGGATCAGGAGTTGTCTTATGAGTCATTTATGATTTGGAGTTGAACTGTGAGTTAGCTTTTGAGTTGTCTTTTGGGATTGCATGAATTTGGGAATTGAATTCCTATTAGGAAATTATTGCATTCATTTTGAGAGAGACAGGTTTTGGAGAAGATTTTTGAGGAGAGCTTGTGTGCTTGGAATTTTGAAGATTTGTGGATTGTTGTGGCTGCATGTTGATTTGATCTTCTTTGTGCATTTGGATAAGGCACCTGTTTGCAACATAGCTTTTGTCATCCCCAAACTTTTGCATATTTTTATTAAACACTATACACCATTTAACAAAATAAATTAACATATCCATGATTAAAATTTTTATTCAATTAGTTGAATAGTACATTTTTTTATTTAGACCTTTGAGTAGTAATCTATTAAATGATAAATTGAATCAATAGTCCATCATTAATCTCCCCTAATGATTTGATTAAGCCATACAACTTATAGTTACATTAAAGAGATTCAACTATGGACATTATTATTATTATTATTATTATTATTATTTATTAGAAATAAGTTACACTATTAGTAACATGTTATTCCACAATAAATTTTCACTATGAAACATTAGACTTATATATATTCTAGTTAACTTTAAATCCTATTTTCAAAAAAAATTGTTGTGATCTTTCAAGCAAAAGTTTGGGCATGACAACTTTCAGATCTGTAGGTTGGGTGTGATTTTGGAGAGAATTCTGTTCTTAGATTTACGAGGGTTTTCATTTTTTATTTCTCGCATTGGATCTAAGGTAGGCATTGAATTTTGCCTGTTATCTCTGTTTTCACATTCATTTGTCTTTATGTGTTTATCTTAAATTTGGGTAATTTAGAAATCCTAGTATAGTTATTTTTTTACATTTTATTGCAATTTGGCATTGTACCGTTATGCTGGCAAAATTTTGGCAATAGGTTGTTCATAGTTTTTCTAGAAAATGAAAAAAAATCAATCATGTTATATAGTTAAACCATTGTGTTGGAAGAAAAATTCATCCCCTATTAAGAGAAATCAATTTAGGAAAAAAAACTCAATCTTAGTACAAAAATAATCAATTTTGGTTAAAATATAATCTCTGTAAAATATATATATTCAGCAAAAATTTACATGATTTTAGAAAATTGTTTGTATATGTTTAAAACATGTTATGTGGAAGGAATAAATTCACAGGCTCGGGGGAATCTGAGTTGGGATTGTAAAAGAAAATCTAATTTTAGTAAAATTACCTATTCTGCTTAAATGTATGCTGGCTGGAAAAAGCTACAGTCAAAATATAACCAGTCATTGGAAAAAGTCAAGTTTGGATGAATGGTTATAGTAAATTGAGTTTGATAAATGTACATAAATTTCTCCCTTTATTTAATTTATATTATTTTATTATGTATTTAGAAATATTTTCCTTTACTAAATAATTTATTAAAAGTTTATATTCTTTATTAAAATTCGTGCATGGGCATTGATTTAATAAAATGATATAAATTTTTTTAAAAAATGATATTGCAAAGTTCTTGTTTTTTTTTGTAATTGTTAAAAAATAAAATATAAAACCAAATTTATGAGGGGGGGCCGGGGACCACCCCCTTTCCCCTACCCCCACACCCTTGCCTGCCGTGTGTACCTGGGCGATAGAGGGTGCTGCCGCTAGCAGTACCTCTGTTGTGCCAGAGGGTACTATCGTAAGCAGTACCTTGTCATGGGCTGCATGTGGGGTAGTGCTTAGGCACTTTAAAAATAAAATTATTATTAATTTATTTTTATATTGCATTTTGTTAATATATGTAAATTAAGTTTTGTTTAGTAAATTTGTTTTTAGTTTATTAAATTTAAATTTTATTTAATAATTAATTAAGAATTTTATTTGTTAATTATTTTATTTAATAAATTTCAATTAATTTTTGTGTTATGTAATGTTTATTAATTTGAATAATAAATGAGTTTGTTTATTTAAACTAGGTTTAGTGTATTGTATCAATTCAACAGGTTATAATTTAAGGGTTTTCAATTTAAGTTTAATAATTTATCTATGGATTAATGTTAACTTTAATTGGTTATTTATAATAGATTATTCGTAGGTGTACCCTTTTTTATTTTGTTTCGGAATTGTAGTTGTAAGGTATTAGAATTTATTAAAATATTAATTTATTAAGATGCTTTAATGCTTGATCATATGTTTTAATAGGATGATAAAATATGATAGTTAATGTTTTGTACTGAAGTTGAGGTTATATTGGATGAATTATTAGAGGTATTTTTATTTGATAAGAAATCAATCTAATTGGTTTATTTAAATTTGATTAGATGCTTGTCAATTTAGTTTTAATGGGATATATGTGTGTTCATTAAAATTGATTAAAATTAAATTCTGATTTTAATTTTGAATTCAATTTTCCTAACCATGTTATATAAACTTGATCGAATATTAGATCCAACATTTGAAAATTTATATAGACGAATGTAGAATGTTTCCATTTATAGAAACAATTATTTGCCAAATGCTTATGTATATACCAAAGTTGGCATTTTTTATTTTACTAAATTCCTAGAACGTTATTAGGGAATATTCTTTTTATTAGTGGTATTAATATGCTTGTTATGTCATGATTCTTTTATCATTATTATGTGATCTATATTCTATTTGGATCATGTTCATTATGAAGTTTTGGTGCTTGTAGTTCCTATTCAGTTCTTTAAATTGTGAGTTGCGGCTTCTCGTTTCTGAACTGTATTCTTGTGCATTATGAGATGTCGGGTATTAGAATGACCTAGGGAAAACAGAGGCACGGATCTTTTTCAGTTGGATTTTCTTTCAGCATTATGTATTATATGGGTGTTTGTTCTAATTATCATCTATGTTTCAATCTTATGGGCTCTTGTTGGTTATTATCTATTTATGGTATCACTGTAATCATGTCAGTTTCTTATTTGTGAAATTGCTTCTAGGATTACTTGGTAGTATACCTATTTTGATGTTTGTGAGATTATGAGCCTAGGGGAGGTTGAATAGGTGCATCTTAGGGGAGTGGCTTACAATAGGGGCCGGGACCCAAAGTGGTCAGTACCTGGGTAACCTATCATAAATTATGTAATTAAGTGATAACATAGTAATTAAAATGTGTAGAGATCATTAAAATGATAATTTAGAGTATGGATATGATTAAAATTTCTCATTTCCATGAGAGAGAATTTTAGTCCCACATGGATCGTATTGAGGGTCCGGGGCCTAGAGTGGCCATTCCATGGTAACTCAATGCTTGAGGGTTCGGGGTCAACCGTGACCAGTCCAGGATAACTCAAGTATATAGACATGTGATGACACTCCCATAGCATGTAGCCTAAGTCATCTCCTGAGTTTCTATTTATGCCTCTGGATTAGTGTGTCTCACTCTTCTCTTTATTTTTGGTAAACCTTGAGTAGAGAGCTTTTAGGATTCCTTGCTCAATGGTTTTACCCTTGTTTGGTTTTGGTCATCCGATTGGGGTTTGTGGTTATCTCCTCAGCATGGTGGGGTAGACCTTTGTGGTTCTACACAGACTGGTGGTAGTGATTCTTTACCATTTGAGATTCGACATCCTGGTGTCGGTGCTGTTTATACTTCTGTAGTTGGATGCCTTTATAGTTCTTCATTAATTCTTCATTATTGGTTTCTTTTCATACCTTCATTTATGTAGTCCTATATTAGTGTATCACAGGTGATACCTAATTTGGACATTGTACTTCTTTGTTAGATTTATTATTACATACCCTGCGACATGTGTAGTGGATGTCAGTGTATTAGTTGTCATGGATGTCTATGCGGTTTGTAATTATTGATGTAAGTTGTAATTGTATCATTCATGATATGGAATTTTTTCTTATCTTTTTTTAGTTGTATTATGTTCTTAAGTAATTCTTTGTCACGGAACCCTCGAGTTTTGTAATCTGTTTTGGTTGTTGGTTTAATGTGAGTAAATGGTAATTGCTTCTGCACTGTTGTTTACTTTGTTTGTTAACTTTTAAAATTAAAAAAAATGTTCACCAAACTTAGTAGCATGTTATAGGTTAATCTCTCCTGGGTTCCTTGGTGGGGTGTTACATCTTTTCTCATTCTTAGATCAAAACTTTGAATACTAATCTTATGCTAGAGGATTTCTTGGAGACTTTTGGAGCTTTGGAGATCATTCTTGCATTCTAGTTTCATTCTTGCATTCTTAGCTTATCTTTCATGGCATCTAGCTTAGTTTCCTTTATGCTCTAGATTAGCTCACATAGCTTAATTAGAAAGGATTTGTAATACTTTTCATTTCCATAGCCTAGCTTGCATCTTCATTCTTAGTGTAGTTGCATTGCAGTTCCATTCTTGATTTTTTAGGATATTGGCATTCTTTCCCTTGCCTCTTTGAATCTCCCATTGTGTGGTTTACTAGCAAGGTTGCATGCTTCAATAGCTCTACCTGAGAGCACCATCAACATCCTTGTGACTCCATGCCTAGGGAGCTCTAGGTTGCTTTCTCAAAGTTTCCCATTCATGGATTCCCTTGGAAGTAATGACTTAGAGAAGTGCACTATTTAGTGTGTACATTTTTGGCACCCACGATGGGGCAACACATTCTTTTTTTGTCCTTCTTTTTATGCATTTTCATCAATTTTTCATAAATATTTGCTTGCTATTTCGGCTCTCTATTTTTTTTTTTACAGAATTATCGTGCGACAGTTTTCCAGTGTCGTATGATAGTTTATTATATATCAGTGCAATACTTTACTAGTTAAAGTATTGCGCACCTTTGCAGACTCTATCACACTGTTGTTTTGTACTCTATCACATGCAGGTATCAGGAATTATCACACGGAGATAAAGTGTCACACCAGTACACAGTGAAATATTGTACGACTCTTTCTCTGACAGAAATATCACCCAGGCCTGGCAGTCGGTAATTTTTGACATTTCTTTGCAAGATTTGATCTATTTGATTTGGATTTCTGATTTGTTGTGGTAGAACAGGGGTTTATTTGCAGATTTTATTTGGTTTTGATGTGCTAACCCTTGTAGGGCTAACAAGTTGTTCTTTTAGGTGCTCTTATTGCTTGAATATTTTCCAAAAGAATGCATGTCAAAGCTCCAAATGCACAAGGCCTACTAATGGTTTTTGCGGGGCTGCCCAAAGCATAAAAACCAATCAAGTGCTTGTTTAATTGCTTTTTTTTTAGTGTGGCATATACTAGTTATTTCATTTATTAGGAACTTAATATCTTTTTGTAGGAGTCTTTGGGTGGTAGGAGAGTATGCTATTCACCCTTGTGGTGAAATAGAAATCTTGACCCATCTTTAGATTTTGAAAGCAAGAGGGTAATTGAACCTTTTCTTGGTGTGTTTGGGAGAAATTTTTGAGCTAGGAGAATATGCTCTTCACCCTTGAGGTGAAATAGAAATCCTAAAACTCAAAGGTTGATCCACTCTTTGTTTAGCTTTTAGAATCCTTTAGTGGGCCTGCTCTTGAGAAATCAAGAGGAACGACCCAAGTGGGGACAAACTTTTTGCCAGCTATTTCGACCCACTATAAAGTCAAGGCTATCAAGGACACAAAACCTTGGTAGATGTAGTACTTGTCTTCACTTGATGTGAGTACTTGTGGGATTGTGACCATGAGGAAAATGTTGAGCAAGAATGATTAAGGTACTCTCGTGGCCACGAGGTCTGTTACTTGCCGCAAGGTAAGGAGTCCCTTTGGGGAGCAAGAGGGGTATTATGAATGGAAGCCCTTACTAAGAACCATAGATAGAAGCCACCCTATTTTTCCGCTTAGCTTCTTGGTGCAAGGATTGATCCTAGTGGACTAACCCGGATCACCCCAAGATTACTCACCATCTGTGTTCCTTTGGTTGTGTCATTGGCACTTCCACAACAAAGCCAATATCTATTGTGGGCAACCACTTTGTGTGAGGCAATGGAGCATCAAGTGTGGGCCAAGTTCTTAAGTATTGAGCCATTGTCTTTTTAGGCTAGTAAGTGCTTGAAGTGTTCTCGCTGTGATCTACCCATGCAAATGTTCTCAAATATCAAACATCACGGTAGGATTCATAGGATTTTATTTCTTTGATATCACAATTGCTTGTCTTGGCAAGGTTTCTTTTTCCCTTGTGCAAGTGTTTATGACATGTTTGATCACCTACTATTTGTAAACTTGTTTGATTACTACTAGTACTATGCTTGAAATAAAAAAATCCAACCTTCAAACTGAAATTTTGACCAAACTGCCCTTAAAACTAAAATTTTTAACACTCATTGGTCAAGAGCTGTACGATCCTAAAACTATATTGCACACTATACTGAGATTTATCATGCGATAGTTCGTTACTAGAAAACTATCGCACTGCTTGCCTAGAAAGTATCGCACAGGCTGCCTGGAAACTATTGCATTGCTTCCTATGAAATATCACCCGATCAAAAACTATCGTACTGTTAGCTTGGAAACTGTCGCACATAGTCTTTTTGCTGTCTGTCTGGTTTATGCAATTTTTAGTCTTTCCTTAGTCAACCAGATTTTAGTAGGTGACTTACTCTGCTGCTAGAAACTTGTTCATACCTTGGGTTCTTGTTTTTAGACCCCTTGAATTAGTGTTCTTTGATTTTACAAAGTAGTCTTGCTTGGCATCGATAAGTTAGGAATTATCCTTGTTGAAAAAGTACACCTTTAGATTCTTTGGTAACACACTTAGAGAGTTTCAGTACTCTTTTGTCCAATTCACTTCCATAAAAATTCAATTTTAATTTAAAATATATTTGGGTAAATCCATCCTCCTGGACCATATGTGTTAGGATACTTATCCTTTTATTATACACCTTTGTGGCAGTGTTGGTTTACACCTTTTGCAACTTTCTATCTTACCATCTCTTTTTGGACAATTGAACACTTTTACTATCTTAGTTTGATATTAACGTTTCATAGGGTCATCTTATCACCAAGGGTCTTTTTATTTCATGTCGATTATGACAAGGTACCAAGTTAGTCAAGGAAAATGACCTCAAGTTGTCTTTGATCAGTTACCCTTAGTCCAAACTTGTCAAAAGTGAAAGGGAAAGGAACCCATCTTTGATCAGTCACCTAGGAGCGAGTTTGAAGCTTGGTTTGACCCAAAGAGAAATCCTAGTGAGTTGAGTACCTCTTTAGTACCTTCTCAATTAGATATGCACATGAGCTACACCATGACTAGAAAGGAGAGAGAAGCGATGGATCAAAATCTTGATGACATTTTCCAAAGACATAGGGATAACATGTTGTTTGGTGATGACAATCAACCTGAATCACCTCCTATTAACTCAAGATATCTAGAAGCCCATCAAAGAGCTGAAAGACATTATGGGCGAGCTCACCAAGATGCACGGTCACAAAATGAAGACCAAAACAACCAATCTTGTGATGCTCATGTCAATGCACCATTTACTAACAACTTGTTTAAACATTCAAGGCCCAACTCTCCGCTCAAAAAAACCTCAAGATTTGCAAATGAAAGGCTTAAAAGAATTGAATGTGAAAAGAAAGCCTTTTTGGATGAACAAGCCGCTAAAGAAGAAAGGTTTAGACACCTAGAGGCGGAACAATAAGCCTTGTTAGAGTTGAAAAGAAAAGCATTCCAAGAGGAACAAGATAGGATTTTAGCCCAACAACTCAACGACCAATTCAACAATAGGGGTACCAACAATGGAAACAATTCTCCACCATCTACTCCCTCAAGAACCCCAAGAAGTAGAAGGCGGTCAAGGTGTTGGAGCTCTAAATTGTGGGCAAAATTTGGAGTCCTATTCAGTGATAAAACCCTAAAAAATGGCCTCTTAAACTCCATGCCCAATAATTCGTGATGGAGTACATGAAATGTGATAAAATATTGCATTAATTTTCAATTAAAAAGTTGAGATATTATGGAAGGAAGCTTTGTGACAAGAACAATCAAAATTCTATGATCAAAGCCTTCAGAAAATGCTGGAATTTTGACCTGCTGCAAAGATGATGTCGACAAAGGTAGAGGATGGTCAAATTTTAAAAATCTAAAAAAGACCTAGTTCGGGAAATCAAATTTCCTATCTCCAATAAAAATATTAGCTTTCCATGAGGTATTTTGGTTTTTCAACCAAGCCCAAATCCGAAAGTTAGGTAGTTATTGTTTAGTTAGTTTATCATTTTTTCAAAACAATTTGTAATACAGGTGTGTCTTTTCACCCTAAAGAGGTGTGAAAGCCACTCAAACATGTATATATACATAATGTAAAATGTAAAGATGAAGAAGACAATACAAGATATATTTTCATAGGATATAATTCGATCAAAACTACAATATGAACTCTAATGTACTATTTTTTTCAATATTAATAAAGATAAGTGCTCTTCTTTTTTATTTGTGGTTATAAGTTATATGTTTTCAATTAGTCTTTCAAATTACTCTATGAACCAGGGTATCCTACTGTGTTTTTCTATTTGATGCATTCATTTATGACTAATTTGTACAATTTTAATAATGGTAGCATGGTCTGAGAACCTGTTACTATTTCCTTTCAGGCTCTTAAGTTGGGTTAAAAACCATAGGACCTATTGTATAAGTTGTTTTAAATTTTGTTTCAATAGAAGCTTGTAGGGTGATGGTCTTGCTTTACAGAAGTGAGTTACCTTAAAACCGTCTCTGATTGTACATAGGATTGAAAGTTTTATGACTCTATAGCCCAAGTATTTAGAAGGCACTGATCTAACTATAATTTGGAAATTGTCATTTGGTTCATACTTTGTGGTTTGTAGATTATATAATCATTATTTCAAAAATATTACTTTTGAGTCCTTAGTTTAATCCACTTAAGTCAAGATTTATAGAATAGAGATTATTAGAGGATTTGTTTCTTTCCTCCAAGGATCATTCACCACCTTGGGAGGAACTTTGTTTATTTATGTATGCAGTTGTGCAACATAGAGAATTTGATAGTTTAAAGTGAATTTAGGCCTACCAACCTTGGCTAGATTAAGTCAGGATTGTAGAGGTATCACTGTGTACCTGTTAGTTGGCCAAAAGTGAATCCATCATTTTTTGGGCACCAACACAAGGACCCCTTCAAGATCACCTAGTCCTAGAGGAAGGAGGATTTCACAACATAGGAGACAAACACCTCCTAGGAACTTGAGACAACCCTCCCAACGAGCTCATCATGGCTCTCAACATGGAGGAAGTAATACAAGTTTTGATGACCAAGATTTTATGACAATGCAACAAGAGCCACTATTCCAAAAATATGTGGAGAAGTATCTTGATCAAAACAAGGATAGGTTCCTAGAGAGCTTGATTAACAAGGGTGCCAGAGTCCCTTACAACTTTGATGTGGATAGAAGAATCAAGAAACAAGGACCCTCTCAAGAAGAGGACATCAAGCAACTCAAACGTATGATGGAAAAGGTGTTGGCACCTAAAAGTTCCTTTTCACTTGATGCTATTTGTCCCAATCCTTTCGACAGAAGTGTGAGTATGACAGATTTTCCTAGGAAAGCTGAAATCCCCCAGTATGACAAGTATGACGGCAATGGTGACCCACATGATCATGTGTGTCAGTTCTACATCATGAGTTTTGTGTTTCACCAAGATGACTCCTATATTATGAGACTATTTCCAAGGAGTCTCAAGGGCCAATCCATGGAGTGGTTTACCAACATAACCCCTCCCATCAAAACTTTCAAGGAACTTGTCCATATATTTGTTCAACATTTTGCATACAACTTGTCAAGAATAGTCACTATGTTAGACTGGTGAAATTTGAAACAAAACCAAGGGGAATCCTTTGTTACCTTCTTGCAAAGGTGGAGATGATTGTGCTCTCGCTATTCTATGACTATTCCTGAGAATGAAAGGATTGATATCATTGTTAGCAATTTAGTGCCTGAAATGCGGTATGAGGTTCGGAAGATGGTCTTTGATTCCTTCGACACTATGGTCAAAAATGCATGTCAAATTGAGGATGTCTTGAAAGAGAAAGGAATTTTGACCAAACATAGCAATAACAACAATGGTTAAAATACTAACAATGCTAATAAGGACAAAGGAAAACACTCACACTGGAACAAGAATAAGAAAGTAGTCAATGATGGAGTTGTGGACTCTTCCCAACCCAAGGATCAAGGAGTCCTCCATTTGTCTAGTGTAGTCCAAGCTATGAAGCTCAACACATCCTCCAACCAACAAGAGCATAAACCAAAGTACTAGGAAAAGCCTAAGAAGGAGAGGCGACAATATTCTAAACTGGGTGACTCCTATGAGGATGTTTTCAAGACACTTGTTGCCAATAACCTTGCACAACTGCAAGATCCAACAAATTTCTACATACATGACGTTAAGCCACATTGGTGGAATGAAAAAGCTTTCTGTAAATTCCATAATGGCATTGGACATGACATCGAACATTGCTGGAAACTTAAACACCTTATTTAGGATCTTATTGAAAGTGGCAAACTTCAGATTGATGGATTGAATACCAATGTAGACCACAAGGCATTCAAGGATCCTTTGCCCAAATATGAAAAGGGGGAAACCTCTAAACCCAAGAATGGTAAGACTGAAATCAACTATACCTACACAGGTGCAGAAAATGTGATCAATATGCTTGAGGTTGTCGAGGAAAGTGTCAACATGATGAGAGACAAAGATCTTTATGGTTATGATGTGGGCTCTCCTCCTATATTTGATGAAGAACCTACGATGGTGCTTAGGGGTCCTCACTCTCAAAGGTCATCCCAAGCTCTCAATGCTATCACCAAAATCCAAAGTCAAGGTCCTGTGGTTATTAAAGGTCCTAGTTCCAACCAATCCAACAATCCCAAGCAAGTGACATCTAAGAATGTCACCACCGAATCATCAGTCAACCCTGAAATGTGCTATAATCTTGTTGACCAGTTACAAAGAATGCCAGCTCAAATCTCAATCTTTGAACTCTTGGAATTGTCTCCAAGACATAAGTGTATCCTTGAGGATGCTTTGCATGCAGCCAATGTTCCTAACAACATCGATGTTGACCAATTCTAGAACATGGTTAACCACCTTGCCAGCCCTCATTACCTAACATTCTCAAAAGAAGATGACAAAGCTTTGAACCATCCACATAATCTTTCCTTTCATATCAAAGTCATGATCCAGAAGACCCATGTTAGGCATGTGTTGATTGATGGGGGTGCTGGGCTCAACATTAGTTCTTTGAGTCTGTTGAAAATATTGGGTTATTTTGAGAAAGTTATTGATACCCGGAAGAAAATTACCATTAAAGCCTATGATGAGGTAGAGAGAAGCTCCAAAGGATTGGCCATCCTTCCTGTCAGGATTGGCCCTGTGGAAAAGGACATTTTGTTCCAAATTTTTGATGCTAGTCCTCTAGCATATAATATTGTACTTGGTAGACCATGGATGCATGACATGAAAGAAGTGTCATCCAACTACCACCAATGTGTTAAGTTCCCCTATAATGGAGTAGAAGTCTATATACTAGGGGATAGCACATTATCTATTAATGCAATTTCAGCAGGGAACAATGTTCCTCTCAACAAAGAAGTAGAGGATTTTGATGCAACTCTAGCACAATGCAAGGATAAGTTCAAGTCCATAGACCTTGGTATGAGGGGATATCAAATTGACTCCTTTACAAAAATACCAGTCTCACCTAGGTCCTATGGTAAACCTTCACAAGAGATGCATCTTTCATCTTCAACCATGACTCTATTTGGTACATTTGTAGAATCCTCAGTGCCTATCCAAGATGAAAAAGAAGAGGTGGCTGTCAAGGACTAGATCTATAGAGAAGACAAATACATACATAATGAGAACTTCTCTCCCTCTCCTAAGGTCTATGGAAGAGGGTACACTCTTGTCAAAAATATGGGCTATCCAGGTCATGGTCCTCTTAGTCATAGATTAGACACTAGAGCCAAACCACTCGATCATGATCTTTTTGGATGTAGGTCTAAAAAAATGGTTGGCCTAGGTTTTGAAAGTTAGAACAAGAAAACTGCTCCTATCCTTGCTGCGATGGATAGTGATGATGAATCAAATTACATACCCAATTTGCAAAATCAACAAGATATGTGTGAAGATTGGGTCCCTTCCACCAATCTCCTTTGGGGAGATTTAGATACTCCAGTTGCCAAACCAACAATTTCAGACCTAGAACAAGAAGAATCCACTGTTGAAGATCATGTTGAGGATCCTATTCAAGAACATCAATACACAAATGGCATTCAAGAAGGTGTTACCCTTGGTGACATCAAAGCCTCTACCTCAAGGCCTCAAAAATATGCTTGGTGTAAACATCCCAGTCAGGATTCAGATACAAACTCACATGAGTATGAATGGGAATCTCTCTCTGATTGTTCTATAGTTGACATGGACATTGATGTTGTCCATACATATGGTTCCCAACCCAAGGTAGCTAATGATTCTAGTGTAGGATTAGTGGATTCAAATCTGCAAGTCACTTTAGTGGACGATGCTTTACTTGGTAGGATAAATCTTGATTTGGGCACCTTAGAGGGATACTTGACAAACCCTAACTCTACGATCACCAGAGATGATACCATTCACATACAAAACATTGAACTCGTCATTGACCTACCCCTTGCCAATCCTCACCTAATTGATTGGTCTCAACGCTAGCAAGAGCCTCAGCTCCTAACTTTCCAAAATGACTATGAGATAGCATGTTACCTAAATTCCCTTGAACCTGTAGTCTCTTCCACCAGAAAACCAAGTACAAGCATGAAAGAACCAGATATCAAGTACCTTAGTCACAAAATGAAAAGAAAAGAAAAAAAAAGAATAAGAGTTCTGATGGAAAAATCCACTATGTGGCGGTGTCAAAACCAAAATAAGTAAAAATAAAGGACGTATCCAAGGGTGAAAACCTCTCTGAGGCACCTAAGGATGAGGTACTTGATCATCTCCCAAGTTACTTTCAAGATAGGTCTTCAGTGCTTGTTGAGCCTACACAACTAGTTAATTTCAATACAGAAGAGGCTCCACAAATAGTGCATTTAGCTTAGTCTCTATCAACATAGGAAAAAGAAGCATATACCAAGTTTCTACAAAGAAAGAAGATTAATTTTTCTTGGACTTACTCAGACATGCCAGGGTTGGACACTAGTCTCATTATGAATCACTTGTCCATAGCTCTAGGTATCAAACCAATAAAGAAAAAGTTGAGGAAAATGCATCCTCACGTAGCTCTTCTTGTTAAAGATGAATTAGAAACACTCCTCAGTGTGGGATTTATAAGAGCCATTGATTATGCTGAATGGATATCCAATATTGTACCTGTTTCAAAACATGACAAGTCCATTTGTGTCTTCAAAATTTTTAGAGATCTTAATAAAGCATGCCCAAAGGATGATTTTCCACTTCCAAACATAGACATGATAGTGGACATGACCGCGGGTTATGAGATCTATTCTTTGATGGATGGTTTTTCTGGGTATAATCAAATCAAAATAGCTCCTAAAGACCAGGAAAAGACTTCATTCACTTGCACATGGGGAACCTATTGCTAGAATGTCATGCCATTTGGATTAAAAAATGTAGGAGCTACTTACCAAAGAGCTATGACTACTATTTTCCATGACATGATGCATAAGAATATGGAAGATTATGTGGATGACACCTTGGAAAAATCTAAAAAAAGGAATACACACTTAGGTGATTTGGAGGTCATTCTAGATCCTATGGAATAGTTTCAATTAAGATTAAATCCCAAAAAGTGTGCATTTGGAGTCACCTGTGGAAAAATCCTCGGATTTATCATTTCAGCCAAAGGAATAGAGGTGGACCTAGAGAAAGTTCAAGCAATATTAGATATGTCACCTCCCAAAAACATTAGCCAAATGAGGAGTCTTCAAGGATGCCTTCAATCTATAAGGAGCTTCATTTCACAACTAGCAGATAAAGCTCAACCCTTTAATAAGACTTTACACAAAGGGGTTAAATGTGTTTGGAATGAAGATTGTCAGCAAAGCATGGACCAAATCAAGCAATACTTGACCAATCCTCTAATCTTAATGCCTCTTATCCCAGGAAAACCACTCATATTGTATGTGTCAGCAATAGAATCTTCCTTGGGGGCATTATTGGCTCAACTTGATGATACTGGAAAAGAAAGAGCTATATACTACATCAGTCATACTCTTGTGTCATATGAGGTCAACTATACTAGTATTGAAAAATCTTGTCTTGTAGTGGTGTTTGCTTCCCAAAAGTTGTGACATTACATGCTTGCACATACAATACACCTCATTGCAAAAATTGATCCTCTCAAATATTTGCTTGGTAAGTCTGCTCTCACAGGTAGACTTGCTAAGTGGATGATGATCTTATCAAAATTTTACGTAGAGTATGTTGAGCGTAATGCTATAAAAGGACAAGCCATTGCAGACCAATTGGCTGATTTTCCAATTCAAGATAAAGCACCTATTCAAGTTGAATTTCCAGATGAGCACATAATGTACATGACTGCAAGAACATGGAAGATGTTCTTTGATGGTTCTTTCATGCAAAATGGTTTAGGTGCAGGAGTGTTATTTGTTTCTCCTCATGGGTACACAATTCCTAAGTCCTACAAACTATTGTTCCCATGTACAAATAACATTGTTGAGTATGAGGCCTTGACAAATGGATTAAAAATGGCAATAGAGTGGAGAATCATAGAGATGCATATTTATGGGGATTCATAATTAATAGTCAACCAAGTTAATGAAGAATACCAAACAAAAGATGAAAAACTGGTACCCTACAAGAAAATGGTTGATTCATTGAGATGATACTTCACCTTTGTTACATTTCAACAAATCCCTAGAGCAGAGAATAAAGCAGCTGATGCTATGGCTACATTGGCTTCACTTCTTCAGCTAGAACAACATGAGTCCAGATTTGAATTCCTGGTGGAAGAGCTATGCTACCCTATCTATGACTCCCAAGAAAGCCAAATTGTTTGTACCCTTGTTGGCCATGAGTCATCCTGCTATGGTGCCATTTACTCATATCTCTATGATGGCATTATTCCTGAAACCTTCAACTGTTCTGAATGAAGAAACTTGACCTGAAATGCCTCTCGCCACACCCTTATCTCTAATGATCTGTATAGGAGGGGTTTAGATGGGACAATTCTTAGGTGCTTGGAAAAGGATGAGTCCAACCAAGTGTTAGCTGACATTCATGAGGGCATTTTTGGAGGACATTCTAATGGTCTTGCCATGGGTCAAAGTTTTCTTAGGGTGGGGTACTATTGGCCTACCATGTAGACAAATGCAGTAGCTTTTGCTAAATCATGCAAAAAGTGTCAGAAACATGGTAACCTAATACATGCTCCAGGCAGGGAGCTTATTCCTTCTATTTCTCATTGGCCATTTCAGTGCTAGGCCTTTGACCTTGTTGGGAAAATTCATCCAAACTCATCAGGTGGACACAAATTCATTATCACTGCTATTGATTTCTTTATCAAATGGGTAGAAGCTGTCCCACTTTCTATTGCCTCAGGCAAGATAGTTTCTTTGTTTATTTTGAACCATATCATCTGTCGGTATGGGGTGCCTTATGAAATAATAACTGATAATGGAGGTCAATTTAAAAACAAGGACCTTAAACATCTTTTCAAGAAATTCAAGATAAAATAGCATTGGTCCTCCATTTACTTCCCACAAGGAAATGGACAAGCAGAGACTTCGAATAAGACCATTCTTAAAATCCCCCATAGAACAGTTCACAAGAATGGTAGAGATTGACATCTATAGATAAATCCAGTCTTGTGGGCTTATAGGATGAGTATTTGTACTCTAACAGGGGCTACTCCTTTCACCCTCACTTATGGTGCTGAAGCAGTGTTACCTTTAGAGGTGGAGATTCCTTCTCTTAGAGTTTCTCTTAAAGGTCTAGTGACAGATGAAGACTACTGCACCATGAGACTTCAAGAACTAGAACTTCTAGATGAAAAGTGTAAAGCATCATTTGATCACATGAGAGTCTACCAAAAGCATATGTCCAAGGCATTCAACAAGAAGGTTCATCCTAGAGAATTTCAAGTGGGGGATCTTTTCCTACGAGAAAACCCTAAGAACCAACAACATAGAGAGAAAAGGGGAAAATTTGAACCTAATTGGCTTGGACCATACATTATTATTGCTTCTTTTGGGATAGGTGCTTATTTACTATCTGATCCAGAGGGAGAATAGCTCCCTGACCCTATCAATGTTTTGCACCTAAAGAAGTTTTATCCATGATGCCTATTCTGTTTGGGGGCATCCTTGTACATATCTTATTGATCCTGAAAAAAATTCAAAAAAATTCATATATGATGCTGAAAAAATTCTAAAAAGTATATAAAGTCCTGAAAAAATGCAAAAAAAACCAAAAATGCAAAAAATAAAAAAAAAATAAAAAAATAGAAAAAGTGCCCTGGTGAAAACTTGGAAATAGGCGCCTTGGTAGCAAAAATACAAAAAAATTGAAAAAATCAAAAAATCTCCAAGTGTTGAAAACCTAGAAATAGGTGCTACTTGAGGCCTTTGCACCCTTGTTTCTTAGCATGTGTCCTCGACACTTAGCCTTTCTCCATCATGCCTTGACTTCATTGCCTTGGTTTGGAATTGGTCTTTGTCTTTGTCTAGGGGGCATAACTATATTAGCTTTGGTCTCTAGGATGCGTTGGTCTTTAGAACATCCTTGCAAATGGTGTTTTTTTTCAACACCAACCCCAACTGTGTTTTTTAACACTACCCTAGCATCAAGTATTTCTCAACTCTTATCAGATGTCTTACCCGTAGTCTAGCATGATATGATATTTTCTCATTGGCAGATGTGATACTCAAAGTTTGACTCTATGACCTACACACACGCACTTAAACACTTGAATCGCTGAGACTTGTTTGACTTTATTTCTTTGTGTGCTATCTATGATGATTACTTTGATGAGTGTTCTCTCCCTAATAGTTTTCGATGATGATGAGCTAGAAGACTGGGGGCATGAGGACATGTTTTATTGCTTTTTCTGCTTGTGGGTATATTTTGTTGGTCCTAACTATCATTTAGCATTTATGCTTGTTCCACTTGACACTAGGATCTACAAGGTATTATCCTTGACTATTTTTGCAAGTGCATACTTATAGCCATCTTGAATTTCCTTGTGTCTTGATGCGAGTATAATCTTGCCATATTAAACTTAGGAAATCTCACTACACTAGTCATCTTGACTTATATGTCTTTGGTGCCTAGGTGGGATTCCCACATATCTATCTAATATAGATCATATTTAGATTCACATAGTCATACTAGTGTGCATTGTATGATCTTGTGACACTACCAATAACACTCAATGATGAATATTAGAGTCTAAAAGCTTTGTGACCTTGCAAGTAAACCACTTTTCATAGTAGCTTGCATTTTTAGGTTCATGATAGTTAGTATTGCATCTTTCATATGGAGAGAGATCTCCTTTCATCTTTCATGGACTTGTCAGTCAACTGCGCTCACCTTTCCTTTTCTCAATCATGGCTTTCACTCCTTGTCTTTCACATCACATCGCTTTTCCTGTCATCACAAGGGGTTAATCTTATCATCATATCTATATCAAAAATATCATTTTTAGAAACATGAGTCTATATCACAAACATGAGAACTAAACATACATCTATGAGAGAGATTATACATGAGCATATATAACATTCATTTTTGAGCAATATGACAAGACAATATAAAATTGAAACATCCATCACAAGTGTGACAAGTACACAAGATCTATCACAAATCTAGTAAATCTCATATATATAAATGTCATGATACAAAGTACAATGTGGGATCCAAAATTTGGATAATGTCCCAGGGTATGTCTCTATACATCTATCATCCTAAACCTAAGTCTAACTCTCCCCATCCCGAGGTGGTGTCACTGTCCTGTTCGATACCATGTCTGACATGCCTGCCCTCTAAGAGTGGAGTGGCACTCTTTGTCCCTCAGGTACAACCTATATGTAGAGTCCATGATAATATGCAGCTCGTGCTACCTCTCACTAGATCTTTGCTACATTGACCTATGCCGCGCTCTCCCACCAATCGATCTCGACTTGCAGATCAGTCAACTGCTGGTCTCTCATGGCTATGTAGCTGCTGCATCTCTATCTCCAGAACCTTGATCCTCACCCTGAGATCCTCTCCCCCTCCCCCTGTAGGTTGATCTTTCCCAGCATCCACTCGTCAGTGAGATGGTCTCACCGCGTCATCCCCCTCATCCTTGGAACCCTGTCTCCATGACCATTTTTGGCCACCTGATCAGGATCCCTGTCCTGTCTCCCTAGCTCTCCCTCTTCCTCCTCCATCCCCTCCATCTCCATCATCTCATTCATCCCCCTATGCTTCCAGTTGTGCATTAGGTATAGTAAATCGAGGGAATGGAAACCTCATCCACTCTACCCTGTAAGCCGCATCCGCACCTGCATCTGCCATATCTAAGAGATAGTCCCATGGCTCCCTGCGTATAGTCACGGTATCCTATATGACTTGCTGGTAGTCCAGCATTGACAACCATCCCTGTCCCTCCTCATCTCTCACCCGAGCATAGGTGGTGGTCTCTGTGGGCACCCTCTGCTGTCGCCCAAATTGTCTCCAGACCCAGGTGATCAAAAAGTGCTCTACTATATCAAAGTGCCAACCTACTAGTGGTCGGCTGCACAACATATAACCTAACTCTCACTCGCAATCACCCCACTGCTCACAAGCCCTGTATGGTCTCCACTAAAATGATGTGAGCCTATCCAACAACTTGTGGTAATATGTCACGTCTCCTCTATGTGGCTGACTAATGAAATCTGTATATCTGTATATGTAGGGGCATCTCCTCTCCCTCGGCTACACATGTGGGTGCACAATGGTGATGTGATCCCACACCCATACCTGTGCTAAGACAACACTGCATGCCCAAGTCCTTCTCTCCCTGTATATAATCTCATGGAGCTCATGATACATATCAACTAGGATGGCTGGGCCCCATGCCATCCATCATGGGTGTCCTATAAGATCTGCCACCAACCTACCCCAGCCCAATGGGAACCCTCTCTGGCTCCTATTAGTGATCAATTTCTATGCTACTATAGAGCACACTATACATGGAACTGGGAAGTCTCTGCTGAACTCCTCCATCAACCAATCCCAGTTGAGGTGTCTGTCAATAATGGTAACATCCTGGAACATGTCCTAGATGATCTATCATCCCTCATTCGAATCTTGATCATAGTATACTTGTGCCAACAAACAATCATGTCAGTTTCTATCGTATAGAAACTTTACATCTATGAATATCAATAAATATGATTATACTCATTGGGTCTCCATGGCTAGGCACTCGAAGGATCCAATAGACATCCTCCAAGGTAATGGACGCCTCTCCGGTCAGCAAGTGAAAGGTGTTATGCTCAGTGTGCCACCTCTCAGCCAATGCTATCAATAACCCATGATCTTCCCAAATGTGGGGCATTTGTAGCAAGTACCCAAAACCCATCTCACCCAAATCTGCCCATCCCGGATCATCAAGATCTTAGACGCACCGTAACCTGGTCACTCTCAGCGCTCTAATGAGGAGTGCAGGAAAGTTCTCCTGCAAGCCATAACCCCAAACCAGATGTCAGAACATATCATGATGGATGTATAAAATTAGTACAAAACATCTTAAAAGAAAACATTTTCTGGACCCATGTCATTTTGCTCAAAATTTAAACATGCGATATTTCCTATTTAACTAGTGTGACACTATTTTTTGATAAAATATCATGTGATATTTTCTTTAGTACCAGTGTGATAATATCTTTGAATGTGATATTTGGTATTGTATCACATGATGTTTCATCCGGTATTGTGTGATACTAGATCAAACATTGGTGCGATACTATTTTGACCCATGAACTATCGCACGACAAATATTATCAAAGGGTGCAATACTTAATACCTATCGTACGATATTTCACACAACTAAAATTTGAAATATTTTAAAATAATTAAAAATGTGTTTTAAAATGATATAAATGCTCATAAATGACTTAAAGGGCAAGTTTTTCTGAAAACATACCGGGGCACCATACTGAGGAGGCCAGTTGTGCAATCGAGCACGCTCAAATCGATGCCTATAAATTGAAATCATTGCTTGCTAGGCCATTGTCTCTCTTTGAGCTCTCAAAATTCTCAAATCACAATAAGACAAATGATTTTGAAAATGACCTTTTTACCCCCTCTTATAGCATTTTGACTTTTTGACCAATTTTCAAAACACCTCAAAATTGCACAAAAATTGTACCCTTAGCTAATTTCAACGTCCTAGATCCATTTTCAGATTCAAAATCAAAATCTAAGTTCATCTTGATAGTCAAAATCACATTTCAAAATTTTATCATTATTCTGCGCAGTTGGCTAACCATTTGAGGCCTGATCCTTCGATCTTCATTGGGGCATCTTCATTTCTTCATCCCCATTTCTTTCAAACTTCTAGTCTTTCATTCACTTTCATTCGATTCATCTCTCTGAGGTTTGACTTCATTTTTATTTTATATCTTTCCCAGTCAAACCTAGTCAAAAATAGGGGATGTCTTCACTGCTTGATGGTTATCCTATCATCTTTCACCTTCAATTATGATCTTTAATCACTTGATCAAGTTTATCAATTTACTATTCTCCTCTACCTAATTTTGATTTTGATTCTGAGGGGGCAGTACCTATCAGCTTCAATCCTTGATTTAGCTTTATCAATCAAACCTTTCTTGAGATTTTTATCTCTTATTTGAGACTTGATTATCACCTAGCTATACAGGTGTTGGTCTTGTCTTTCAGCTTATCTTTGTTAGCTTATGCTTATGCTTGTCTTGATGTGTTCCCATCCATCGAACACACATCTGGGTTGTTTTGTGATCCCAAATTGATCTCACATTTCAATTCCATTCTTTGACCACATGTGATCCCAAATCGATCTCACATTTGACAAAGAGGAGCAAATGTATGCACCCTAAAATGGTCACCTAAACTTTGGGCCTGCATTCAGCAATTTATCAAATCCCTGAATCAATATTTTCAAAAATCAATATTTTTCAAATTATATCAATTTCTTTGATCAAATCCTATTTCTATCATTTTTGATTATTTTCTATGGGCTAACCATTTTATCCTAAGTCTTTATTTATTTAAAAAGAATTTTCTCCCCTTTTATTAAATAAAAAGCCCCCACTTTTTCTCTTATCCTAAGTTGCACAAATAAAGCATTATTCTTATTTTATAAAAAGAAGAAAAATACTTTTGTCTCATATGGACACAAAAGTCAACTTTTATTTTCTCATTGGAGGATATTTGTGCACATGGATTGCTCCTCTTTCAAGCTCCACCCTTGATTAAATGTTTTGTCTCTTAATCTCCATGGTCCATTCCTTTTCAATTCCTTTAAAAGGAGAGCTCTTTTCTCATTCTTAGATCAAAACTTTGAATACTAATCTTATGCTGTAGGATTTCTTGGAGACTTTTGGAGCTTTGGAGATCATTCTTGCATTCTAGTTTCATTCTTGCATTCTTAGCTTAGCTTTCATGGCATCTAGCTTAGTTTCATTTATGGTCTAGATTATCTCACATAGCTTAATTAGCAAGGATTTGTAATAATTTTCATTTCCATAGCCTAGCTTGCATCTTCATTCTTAATGTAGTTTCATTGCATTTTCATTCTTGATTCTTGAGGATATTGGCATTCTTTCCCTTGTCTGTTTGAATCTCCCATTGTGTGGTTTACTACCAAGGTTGCATGCTTCAATAGCTCTAGCTAAGAGCACCATCAACATCCTTGTGACTCCATGCCTAGGGAGCTCTAGGTCGCTTTCTCAAGGTTTTCCGTTCATGGATTCCCTTGGAAGTAATGACTTAGAGAAGTGCACTATTTAGTGTGTACATCATCAAATGCAAAGAATAGAGGTCAACTAAACCAATTCAACTTTTGTAGCATCTTTCAGACTATACCAAAATTTAGTGCTTTGGAACAAGGTATAGAAATCTATTGAAGCATAAATAGAGGAGTTTTAGTTGAAATGTCCCCATAGGAATAAATGGAATCATATGCATAGCATGTAGATTGTTTAATATATTGATTATAGGGTATGTATTTATAAATTTCAAGAAAGTGCTTTTGTAGATGTAACACCAAGAAAGGATGTTATTATATTTTTTTTAAGAGAAAAGCACAATGCTAAATATTAAAGAAGAGTAGAAAGAAGAAAATAGTTCATCCAAGATGATTTTAGTGAAGATTGAAAGACAAGGGATGGTTCCACATAAAGAAGAAAAGAAATGGAGGGGGAAACACTAGTACAAAAACAACAAAATTAGACTAAAAAAACTAGTAAAAATCACATATAGATGACCAATTTTGATCACATGACCAGTAATAGTTTATTGCCAGTCATTTGTAACACCACCAAATTTGTTACTAAACAAATTTTAGTCATTTGTTGGTTGTTTTGAATGATCAATTTGGTAGTATTTTCTCATTAATTTAGTCATTTGTTGTTGTTAATTGGTCATTCATTTAATCTTGATAGTCATTTATTTAATCATTAAAATCATTAATTTGTGTCAATTGGTAATATATTTAGTCATTTGTATCAACTAATTTCCATCCATTGGTAGTATATTTGATCATTTTAATCATTAATTTAGTCAACATTGTTAATAATTAGTCATTTATTTAATCACGATAAAAATTAATTGATATCGATTGGTAATATGTTTAGTCATTGTCACTCTTATGTTTCCATCTACTAATAGTATATTTAATCACTATTATATTTTGGTTCTCATTAATTGGTATTAAATTTATTTGTGATATAAATAATGTATTAAATTACATAAATTTAATAATGCAAAAAAGGCATATATTAAACTTGAAGTAAACCATAAAAGAAATTAAAAATCTATTAACATATACAAACAATATTCAACATCATGAGAAAGAAAGGTAATCTGCAATTTAAAAATATAATATGTATCAAGTAATAAAATGTCAACGTTGAGAGTATACATAATTATATCTAAAAATATCAAAGTTATTAAGAGTTTCCAACTCATTAAATACACCATGAATGTCTGGTATCTAGTGCATGATAAACATCAACTAATTCATTTTCTCCAAACAAATTATTGGCCACCGTGCACAGGATCCTTCTTTCTCTTTTAGACAGATTGCTCCATCTAGTTTGTCTTCATTATAAACAAGTGGTACGTTACTTGTGACCCTCACAAGTTCTACATTTGCATCACTCATTCCTTTCAAGTTTTCTCCATGTATGATAGATAGTGAATGGATCCGCCCAACACCAATAACAACACTATCAAATGGATCCAACACTCTGACTTTATCTCCTTGGAGTTCATAAATATTTTTCTGCAAAGACAAAAAGTGCATAGGTAATTATGTGACTTATTAACATAATAATTATCACATAGGTAAACATTTGACTTATTAACATAATAAAACAACCATTACTTGCTCAAATAGTACTTGCATGTGTTAAAACAAATACCATGAAATACACAACAATAAATAAAACTCACCTTGCTTTTAACATGAAGTCTTCTTTGAATATCATATAGATTCTCATCCAGTTCAACATGTTCACTATCAACATCCTTCTCAAATTGTGGAGCTTTATAGATAGGTCTATTGAGAGTGTCTTTTCCTGTATGCACAGTAGACTGAAGAGAAAACAAGTACAAGTCATATGCTGGAAGAGGGTATGATATGTAAACCTTGGCAAGAAATAAGTACAATTCTAAATTGTGCAATGAAGATAGCTAATAAATATTGTGACAAATTAACTTACATCTGGAAAAATGCAAAATCTATAATTATTTGTTTAAAATAACATTTCAAGCATGAAGATTAGGATAGATAATTGACAACTATTACATTACCTCAACTTTACCACAACTATAACTATGTTTATCCACATTCATGTCCACTAATTCATCGCAATCGCTGTCAATATCAGCAGCTTTGTTGGCATCAAAGCATTTTTGTGCAGCTTTGATAGAATTGCTCTGCACGTGGTTAAATTGTTAGTAGATAGATCAATGCAATGGTAGATTAAATGTAATGGTGGTGTTTTCTTCCATGTCCTATCCTATAGGCATATATAAAATAAAATCATTGAAAATAGAAATCATTCCTTCATAATGATATTAAACCATGTTTGTTATAGCATGATAAGTTGTAACAACTCCAAAATATAGGCATACACTAAAATAACATTATAATTAAAGCATAAATGGCTTAGAAGATAAGCATACCTTAGTATTGAATATCCAGTTATTAGTTGCCTTATTAACACCTATATTTGGAGATAAGTGAAAGCAAGCGCATTAAAAAGAGATTCCAAATATCTATTAAATAGAGTGATAAGCATATATAATAATTCAAATATAATAAGATAGTGAGAAATGACCTGTGGAGTCTCGTTTCTTCTTAACCGTAACATTCTCTTTAATTCCTTGACCATCTTTTCCCAAGCCTTCACCTTCTTTCCAAACCTTGCAAAGAACAAGCAGAGGAGAAAAAATGAGAAACTTACATAAGACATGCAAAAAACAATATGTACTTACCTTTTAGAACCCATAACATAAACTTAAGTTCAAATATAGACAACAACATAATAGAAGATGGTAAGAGTCATGGGTTTCCTGAAGTCATAGATTACTCATCTCAATATAAGTCGTAGAGATTACTTAGATTACTTGTCTGAATATAAAGTCGTAGAGGGATGTTGTTGTTTAGAAGTCGAGAAAGCAATACAAACATACTAGCAGTAGACATACTAATAGACAAAAAGAGGATGAATCTTCTTTGCTTACCCATAATCTTCTTTGCCTATGAGCTCAACCTTTGACACAACACAATAGAGAATGCTATTGATATGCAATGAAAGATGCAAAATGAAGGTACTTTAAACCTCAAATGAGTAATCTACAACTCAGAATGGGTATCAACCTTTGTAATCAAACATATGTTTTTAACTCAAATAATTTAAAAAGTTTCTCTGAGGTCCTCTAATATGACATGGTTCTCCAAGGTTTTGAATTTTTTATCATGAAAAACATGTGATGCTTTCATCAAGATGCAAAATAATGATTAAATCCCTAGATTTATGATTGAACACACAGGTTTGCACTGATGTTTGCAACATGTTTCACAAAAAATTACCGTAACAGCATACTAGTTGACAATGCTAAAAAATTCAAAATAGAAAACAAAAACTTCACCAATGTTATACCAATTTTGAAATTGATGCTTCATCAAAGTTCAACTCTAGGAGTGGGGTCCCACTTTTTAGTATCCCCATTTTTTATTGGGATCATTAGACTTCTCATTATGCCTCTAGTCTTAGGAACTCCTAATCCCTTAATGGGGGTTGGCACAACAATTTCCCAATGCTTAAGAGCACTAATTTAGAGGGACAAATGGGGGATTTTGCTTTAGCCTTTTGTTAATAAGGTCAATGCATAAGTTTCGATAGCTGTGCATATCTAGTTCCAACACCTAACCCTTGAAGAGGCTTGAAAGTGGGGGGCATACAACATTAAAACTATAATTCTCAGCACCAATCCTAATAAACAAGAAATAAAGGGAATACACACCTTAGTTCCTCAAGCTGCAAGATTAAAGCATTGGACTGTCAACTTTCTTTTGTTTCTCAAATGTATGACCCACAAGTCGAAGTGGCGAGTTAGCAATAATTCAAGGTGTGCCCTTGAAGCAAATTTCTACTAAAGCCTCTGCAAGAACCAACCAAATTAGATAAAATGGATGATGTCTTTTATTTATCTAAATTACATCTAAGTTTATATATATAGCCAAATATTTTTTGAAATCATTAAATTCAAACTAGGAGTTGAAATATCCTTCAACTTCATGTTTTATAAAATGCTACAAGTGTGTGACAAGGTTGTCCCATTTCAGATGCTTTATTGATCAAATGCCACTTTGTGTTCAATAAAATCACTTTGATATTTCCCAAAGGAAATGAAATGATGTCTCTGTTTGATCCTAGTTCAATACTACGAAGCGATCAAATAGTCAAATCTAAAGCTTTAGACCGAGGATGATTAACACAATTACGATTTACTCTAGCAAGCCAATTTTCCTCTTCACATAGTTTGAAGAGCTCTTGAACAAACACACCTAAAATATCATTAATTGAAATGCTCATATATATAATTTATTTGAGAGATATTTAATGAAAAATTAATATACTGTGAAAGATCTAAATTTATAGGATGCATCTAAAAGTCTTAGCATTGATTCCATTACATGCAACTATTGCACAATTTTGCAATACATTCACCTGCAGGTAGAGAAATTCAGAATTTTTAAGACTACCAAATGTGGTTTTTCAAATGGTGTACAGATCATCTTGGTGTATAAATTTATACATGAAATGAAATTTGCATTTGTAGCATCACATGGAAAATTACAATGTATCTTACCAATAGTTGAGAAAGTACACCATCTTTGAACATATCTTGAAACAGTTTATACATTTTAGTTTTACGAGTCTATTACAACAATATTTTAAGAACTGGTAAGTCATCCTAACTTTTTTTGTGACAACACATTGTGGGAAACCTCAACATAAACCTAGATAGGTTTGGTGGTGTTAGGTCAATTTTTTGTCATTGCAAAATCCTTTGTAATTGGCCTATTCCCTGTGATGTTTTTGTTTTACTATCCTGCCGTGCCTACAATCTCAGTCTTGACTTGCAATGAAAATCCTTAGTGTTTCATGGTATGCGTGTCCTGCCCCTGGTAGTTTATGTTGTCACCTGGCCCTGGTTCAAACTGCATCTCCTAATCCGCAAGACCCAGAAAGATTTTCAAATCCTGGGGTCCGCGGGAAGCATTTTAATTTTCTGCCACAGTGTCAAAAACATACTATGTTTTCAAAAATCCACATTGTTTTTGACCTTTTTGGCCTACATAAAAGCCCGTGTAGTTTCTCAGCTTCTTTTTTTGCCTTTGTGTCATGTTGAAAACTTTGTGTGTTTTCGATCTTTCACAGAAAACACTGTGTTTTCGACCTTGCCTGTCTTCTTTTCTGCCGGCTCTCCTTGTTCTTTGTCTTAACCACACAAGTGCGACCGTGTGGGGCCAGAGGGAGGAGATCAATGGTCAGCGTGTGATCACATGGAATATTCCATGCCCATGCAATCATGCGCCTGCCATTGATCTTATCTGTTCCAACATTGCTTCTGTTTGGTGGGCTTGGATTTTCAAAGGCTTCTTGCCTATTGGTTGTCGCATGGCCGCATGTCAGACTTTTCTGACATGTGATCATGCGACCGCTTGCCATGTGGCCATGTGGGTCCCGTGTCCTATGCAGCTACTTGGCAGTTTACTTGTTTAAGTGCGCAAGTCCGATGTGCGGTGGGACCTAGTTTCCAGATTGAGCAGAGGGTCCTGACGTGTTAGAAGATCAACAGTTGTCGTTAAAGCATGAGGGATGTGTCAAGGCTATGCACTTTTACAACAATCATTCGATCCCCTAAAGGGTGAGGCTCATGCCCGATTGGTCCATGTGGTGGTGACTTGTCAGCGGGGCCCGGTATCAGAGATCAAAGATCTACAGTCGGTGTATGATCGCATGGAATATTCCTTACCCATGAGATCATGCGCCCACCGTCCGATGTGGATAGCGGGTGGTTGCAGTTCAGTGCTGGTTGTAGTTTGGTGACATGTGGCAGCCTTTGGTTGGCTATCACATGATCACATAGCCCATTCTTTGGCTATGCGATCATGTGACAGGGTGCCACATGTCCTTGGCAGTGCGGGGGTGGTTGCGGTTTTCCTGACGGTTATGCTGTCGATTGCGGTGGCGGTGGCAGTTGCGTTGGTTAAGGTTGGCGGGCTGTCGCATGTCTACATAGCCCATTTTTGAGCTATGCGATCATACGATAGGGTGCCATGTGTCCCTAGGGCCCATCTGGCTGTTTGGTGGGCTCGGTGGCGGGTGCTATCGTGGCGGTTTCTGGTTGGTCTGTGCTAGCAGGAAGGTGAGTTTGGAACATGGGCCCAGGCTTGGGTATCTCGGCAGTTGCAGTGTGTAGTGGCATGACATGTGGCATTTGGTGGGCCTAGGTGGGGTCTTGGTTTTGGTGATCTGGACAAAAAAGAGTTGGCGGTGCCGATAAAGTGTTGTCTTGTCGTGTATTCACGAGATGGTTTGGCAGTTCCCCATTTCATTTGGCGACTTGGCGAATGGCGGTTGTGGGATCACTAGATTCTTTTATGGAGGTAGGAAGTATTCAGTGAATTGGCAGAAGTTCTTTGGTCACCAGTTTTCCAAATATGTGGGGTCCGTATTTGCGGTGACTCGACAGAGTGGGGCTGCGTTCGGCGGTGAATGCTAACGGTTAGTTGCATGTTTGCATAGCCTTTGTCAAGGCTATGCGATCATGTGATTGACATTTGTGTGAGGACTTAGTGGTGAGTTATGACTGCATGGTTGCGCGACTAGGGCAAAAGGCTAGAGAACGTAGAGCCCGCGAAGTGCTTGTAGCTGTTGCAGTTTGAAGTTTGTTTTTCCAGCGACAGAGGGTACCATATTTTTATGGAATTGAATGTAGAAGCGACCCTGTTTGGTGAGAAGCGATTTGCAGTGTGGTCTAGGGTGCCTGGCGGTTGTTTACAAAGGGATTTGTACCATGAGGAATGATTACACTCTTGGCTCGAGAGGTGTTTGCAGGTGGCCGATTTGACTAATTTTCATGACAGCTCCTAGTTCTCTATCCTGGCTCACAGATTTTCATGATTGCAGATCTGTTTGAGATTTTCTTTCTCTGGACTGCTTGGTTTCCCGCCTTTGTAATAAATTCTGTTGTAAATTTTGGCATGTCGGGTGGTTGAGACCCTTGCCCTAGCTATCTGTAGCTTGTTGCATTCTCTCTGAGAATTCCAAGGTGGCTAGTGGTATAAGTTGCAAATTTTTTATTTTGAAGGGGTTCCAAAACATTGTTATTTTTTGGTCCCTAGTTTTTGACTGTATTATACTGATAGAGGTCTAGTTTTGTGATTTTCTCTGGTCTTGGTGTTATTCTAATTATATGCTGATTCTAGATTTGTTAATGAAAACACCATTGAATCCCAATCTTGTATCTTGTGTATGTCTTCTTTCTTGTCTCTGGGCTCATATATGTTAATATCACAAAGTGTGTTAATGTATGGTAAACAAAGAGTATTTTGAATTCATCTCTGAGTTTCTAACAAAATTAGGATTAAAGCCTTTTAGGTGAATTCAGTGAGTTTATAGCCAGGTGTAGAATTTGATGTCCTTGTGCTTGAGGGAAAGGGGTAATAGGCAAAGCACTTACTCTGGTTTCCATTGTGTTTGATTTGAGGTGTTCAATTGAGATATATAGTTGGGTGATTCTTAGCCCTGGGATAAGGCACTGGTCCTTTCTCTTGAAGTTTCATGGTTAACAACCAAAAACATAAACATTCATTTGATAAACCTTTTAGACTTGTGTGAGTATAGTATACATCATTTTAAGACTCCTTTGAAGAAGTGAGTCAAGGGTACACCCGCCTGAGCATTGAAGCTCAAAGTGAAGAAGGATCTTTTGATCCTTGTCAGTTGGTCCCCTTCCTTGTGGACTTTGGAGTGGTGATAGAGTCAGGATTTTTATATTATCCACCAAAGTGTAAATCTGCAAGTTGAAGATCAAAGGGAATAATCCACAACCAACAGGTGGTATCTGCAACTATACTTACAAAAGCCAAAATGTATAAACTGTTTCATATTATTGAATGCTGAAAAGGATCAATTGGGAGATTAAGTGAAATGACAGAATGTGAAGGAGTGAAAATATTTTTATTATCTCCATTATCATTCATTGTGAATGCTTTAGGTGCAACCTACATCATCCCCCACATGCAAGTTGTATAGAAAAATATATTTTATTTGCTTTGAAATGTTGACATTCACAAAAAACCATGATTTGTAAAGAGGAAATCTCCAGTCAAACCTTTCCTAGTTGGGTGAATGAACTTTCATCCATTACATCATTAGATGTAAGAATGGTCACCTTTTTATAAAAAATCTCAGCAAGGTTCTGCAGAGAAATATTCAATTTCATAGCTTTCCTACAAATATAACTTAAGAATTTCAAGGATTCTTTTAATCTTAGTGCTCTGGTTCACAACTATTTATAGTCATAAGCTTTAAAAGAAAAATATAAAATAGGAAATTGATGCATGCAAATGAGGATGCAAAACTTCAAAGTCTCAGCAAGACTGGTTGTAAACAAATATCCCAAAGGGTCATAAAGGATAGCACAGGGCATCTAAACGTCAGCTCCTACAAGTGCACAAAATATGGGGCATCAAGTTCATTGTTCTTCAAGTAATGACATCTCTTTGGGATATGTTGAGAGATAGTTACCATGTGTTCTATGATTTCACATTTTAAACATGTCTAGTGTAACACTCGCATAAAAAATATGTGCCAACAATTATCGTTTCATCATGCTTCAATGAAACATGAGTTGATTTTATTTTTCTTCTGTTCATACAATATTGTGTTCATTTAATTGCTATATTTTGAAGGGAGACCTTTGATTTGAAGTGTTGGAATGTGTTATGCTCACTATTGTGACGTTGATATTAAGACAAAAAGGTTCATTACTAGGTTTATGTAACTAAGGAGTGATACACTATTATGTTGTAGGGGGCTGTTAATTTAAAATGGTATTTGACTAGAATGTGACAAGTACACTATTGCCAACATGGGGTAAATTTTTTTAGAACTTTAATGTTCTAAACAAAGTATGTTTTTCTTTGAACTAAGGAATGTGAAGGAAATCCAAGTTGAGGCATGGGATGGTCCAATGATTGGACATTCTATTCATAAATAACTTGTAAGCCTGGAATGTAATGCTGATAGTCAGTCCCAAAGATTTTTATAAATTTTAAATCCTCATTTGCAAGCTTAGCCTGAGTGGGTTTTAACTTATAGAAAGTAATCAGATATTCCAATGATTTCCCTCACTTACCAGAGAATGAATTTGCCAACCTTTGGCTTGTGTCCATCTAGTATTTTAATATTTGCAAGTAGACATTGGATTAGAAGAATTAAAGTAAATGTGAAAGCCAAACAAAATAGTAGCACATATAATTCTGCTATAATTTCAAATCAATCATGTATTTTGTCAGTCTTGCTAAAGAAATACACATTGAATTTCTTGATCACAGTAGCAACTAGGAATTAACTGGAAAAAAAATATCATCCTCAGCAGTATGTTTTCTATCATCCATTTCCATATGAGAACATAAAATGGAATGTGCAATGTTTAGGATAAAGTTTTTGGTAGAATAATGAAAATACTCTCAGAAGCAGAAGGTAAAAAGCATACATCTTCATCCTCATCGTCTTCTTCACCATCTGATTCATTTAAACCAAATTGTCTTCTTAAAAACTTCTTCAAATCCTTTCTAGCTTTACTTAGACCTTCACCCTCCTCTTCGTTACCTTCACCAGCCTCGTTATCTTCATCCTATAATGTCCAAATGTACATCAATACAAAATTAACATAACCTCGATGTCCAGATCAATATCATTTCATTAGTATTTTGCAAAAAAATGTTTTGAAACAATAATAAATAAAAATTGCAATCAATTATCTACTAACACTTGAAGAAACTACAACCATTTACCATAAGAGCTTAAGATATGTAACCTGGACCCATTATGGAAGAAGCATTGCATCTTTAGGTGCAATCTCTATTACAAGATTCAAGGTAAATCTCACCATTTGTAGACTCCCATGATTCCCTCAAGACCTCCAAGTAGGATGAGCATAAGAATTACCTTTAGTAGTCCTTACCACACAAATGAGATTCTCAACAATAAAAACCAATTAAACTTATAGGTTCTAGCTCAATGCATCCAATTTTCAACCTTAGGAAAGTGCACGAAGACTATTAATATTGATAATATAGTGGCTAGTTAGAGATTTATCAATTGGCATTCATTTCCTTCCATTAATAGGTCCCTCATATTAGCCTAGCCGCTAGTACTACTACGATGATGACTAGTTGGAAATTTTAACACTCTACCAACTTCTTCTTGTCCTGCAATGCTTTGGTCTAGATGTATTGTTAGATGCTTATCATCACAATAACTCAGGTTCAAAACTCAACATGCATGCCCCTATTTGCTAATGAGGATGTGTGTGAGTGTGGAAGAGTCAACTATCCATGTTTCACTGAATTGATGTGAAAAGATAATTAGATGCCTAGCTAAAGGATAATGTATTGTGGGAAGACAGTCTAAAGTCATAATGATGTATACATCTAGTTAAAATAATCCCTGGAAAACTACGTCTTGACCATGGGAGGTCACAGAACATAGTTGAGATCAAAATTAGTAAACATCCAATGACCATCTTCAGTGTTCTAAAGATTCATCTATATCATCTTTCCCTTGTGGAGAGAACTTGAGCTATAGCATTCTTCAATCTCTAGTTCTTGACCTAATTTTTCTACTCCCTTTAGTTTCTTTGTACTTTATCCTTTGTACAGTACTATTGTCCATTCAGTCATCTATGGGCACTAATAAAAATTCCATTTATTGTTAAAATTTTCTTCTGTGTTCAATAACAAGTCAAGCAGCTAATGAATTTAATGATCTATCTTTACACCAACAAGTTCCCAACACTAAACACAATTCCAAGACATTGTTTTATGTGAATATTTCTTCATGCTCCCAATCATCACTAAAAAACCAAATGATTATCTTTAGAGAAAAGTAAGTCATATCCGATTGAAGTTATAGTTTGAGGAATCACCTCAAGATTTTTTAGCAAAGCAACAACAGATCATTATCTTCTTTAGAGAAATTGTGCATGTGTAGTTCTTGAACTATATTCAAAACCTTGCAATTGAGGACACTCCACATACCTCTCTAGTGTCTCTTTACATTCTTCAAAATCTGTGACATTGCTTGCAATGTAAAATAAATCATCCCATACATCAGTAACAAATTCAATTTACTTAATTTTCTTCACTGTAATGAACTCCACTATGAATTCAAATATTCCATGTTCAACATAGCTGCCCAAAAGTTTTTTCTCCATGTATAAATGTGTCTGTGTGTGTCACCATAGACAAGTGAATGCACATGTACAAAAAACTGTAACATCCATCTTAGTGCTAGTATCATTCTATACTCCACTTTACAACTAAGAAAGGTGATCCAATTCTCATATTGTTTTAAAACCTAGAAGACTACTAGTTTAATTCCATAGTTTTGATCAACAGATCATAACAGATTTGATCAGAAATAGTCATTTTAAAGCCACATCCATGCGCATGCGCGAACACATAGACACATACATACATACACACAACATACACAATTAAACACATACACACATACATACAAACATACAGACAAACATACAGACAGAGACATGCACCCATACATACATATGAAGAATAATTAGAGTTACTAGAGCCAACTTTAGTTCACTCTCAACATTTGACTGCACATTCCATCATTAAGAATCCCATCTCAACCCTCTAGACACTAAATTTGGCTGCAGTAACTAAGACTAATCTTCAAATAGGATGTTTCTGAAATGAGAATCTCAATAACATTAATAGCTCTAAGTGGATGCTGACAATGACATTCCCTATGAAGTAGCAAAGAACAGTGTATGGAGATGTACAGCCAAAATTATGTGCAAAATTTGAAGTGGGGAAGGTAATGGATAGGCAAAGGGAAAAAAAAGACTCAAAAAGACTTTTCTTTATGCATATTTATGAAGTAATTGTAAAATGTTTGTGCTAATTGAAGATTATGACAAGAAATTAAATATTAATCAAATAAAAGGAAATTCAAATACAACTTATAAATAAAACTACAATACCTATAAGGAGCCTCATAAGAAAATTGTGATGACTAGTCCTGCTCCCATGTCCTCTATGGCAAACCCTAATTTTCTGTTAATGAGCATTAGAGAGTTTCATACTGGTGGTGCAACTACCTTTGTGGACAACACCAACCATGAGACTTCTATTAAATCTGTAAATACCACTGTAGACCATGGCGTGTTGGACCCAACTCTTCATATGGTTCATGCATGATGCACCCAATACTATCACACATTGCAAGTCAGGCCCAGAAACTAGAACTCAAGATGCTTCGGGGTTTAATATGCCAGTTGGGGCTCATCCCACAACCTCTAGGGTTTTACTAGAAAACTCCAACATTACTAAGTTTTCCATAATTGAGCCTTCTAAAGTGCGAAACTTCTAAGGTGCTCAAGACCCAGATGCAACATTTTGATCTTGTTTCTTTTCAGGAGTTCATTTTATGTTATCCTTTGGGAAGGATGTTCAATAGATACAGGGTATATACTCTAAATAAGCTTGATTTGCATGTTCAAGTCTTTTTGGTCAATCCTTGCTAATCTGCATACTTAGATTTCTAAAACTTGGAACACTTGCCTTCAAATTATGCTGGAAATCTTTCCCAATATAATTTTCATGAAGATGAATCTTTAATATTATAAAAAGGTCTGTGATTTTGGGATAAATATGTCCTACTGGTTTGGGTGCAGCTACCCAATCTCACTTCAGTTTTGTGTCAGCCCCATCTTCAGGGTATTTGTAATGCATTAGGAAAACTTTTGGCTTTAGATTAAGAAACTAATGGACTGATACAACTTTATTTCTGCTAGGATTCAGTCATTGCTAGACATTTCAAAAGATCTGCCTAATGAGATTTGGCTCCAAGTTGACCATTGTATTTAAAAACAAATGCTTAATATGAAAATATAGCTTTCAAATAGAGAAGATGCCACAAAATATGACATATTACTGTGGATTGCTATTGGGAAAACCAAAAAATCCCAAAAAAGCTACTTAATGGAAGGGTGCATGTGATCTTACTTATCAATCAAAAGGGTTGTGCTGGTTTCTTCAAAGGAGTTAGATAAATATTCACCTTCAACTTCACCTCTTGATGATGCATCTTCAATGAAACCTATTTTGCAACAGGAAATAGTAGATGCCTCCCCTCCTTGACCTCCCAGTTATGTAGATGTTGTTCATTCATGCTCAGTAGCTATAGTACACCTAGTAGTTTGTCCTTTGTCTGCTAAGTTGGGTGTACACAAATCTAGTGATACATATGTTAGACTATAGCAGTGGAACTCTTTTGAGGAAAAAAAATTGGCAAACCAAAAAAATAAGATTTTTGAAAAAAATGACATTTCAACCAGAAAAAAATAATTTAAATTTGAAAAGGAGTAGGAAAAGGGACAAGAACTTCTTGTGTTTGAAATTTAAAAGAATTTCCATATAAATTTATAAGAGACACTAAGCATATAAATTGAGACTTTAGCCCGAGAATTGTAGAATGTAGATTTTTGTTGTTTACATTCATATTGCTGATTACTTTGCATTGCACAAAACATAATTTATAGTGCATAAAAATAGCTAGATGCTGACAGTTTACAAGTTTTCAATTACAACCTAGTCTGCATAAAGCTATGCTCTGTAGGGACACGTCCCCTATGTTTTTTTGGTTCATTCCTGTACCGGACCATCCCCTGAGCAGTTCCCAATTGGGAAAAATCAGAGACCATCCCTGAAACTTCAAATTTTTTTAGTTGGAATAGAGGGACGAGAATCAGTCTCGGGGACAGCATTGTCATCCCCTATCAGGCCCCTGGACTGATTCCCATCTGCCTTCTAAAGCCGGAACTTGGATGGCATTTGAGGCAAAAAAAAGAAAACATTTTTAAATTTTTTTTGTTTGATCATGGGTAAACCCTATTTTGACTATTAAAACACTAAAGTCTAACTCTTCTTCTCATTCCTAGTTTTATTATAGTTGCAAAGAGGAAGAAGAAGTGATGTTTTTATGTAGGCATTTCATTGATCAATTTCCTTCCATTCTTTCTTCATCCTTCATGTTGTTTCCTTCCAAAATAGTGGTTGATTTGGATTAATAGTAGCAGGTTTAGTTTAATAGTCAAAGTCATATCAGCAGGGGCAGCTGTCTTTAAATAGGGTTATCCATCAATATTTGGCAGGGTTCCTGATTTCATCATGTCTTTCATGTTTTCCTACAATCCTCTTTGATTTTCAAGCATTATCTCTACTTTCACCTAGGTTTCCATGTTTAGTAGTGACATTTTCAGCACAAAAATATTTAGAAGAGGTCCAACCACTATCATGGATAGGTGAATTTATTGATTCTCAGAGTATGCAATCACTATTACCGAGTAGTCATATTGTTAGAAAGATGGGCTGTCTCAAAACATTGGTGTTCTGCAATGGAAAAGTAGTGAGAATATTATGAACAATACTATTATTGACAAGAGAAAGAAAAGGAATTTCTTATGTCAATACAATGATTGAAAATATGGAATGTAGTTTCCGAAGAGTAGAGGAGAAGACATTATGAAATGTGGTGCAGAGCATCGAAAGGACATGAAGGTACACAAGGGTCACTACTAAGACCTAAGGTGGAAACCATGAAGGGAAGAAGATATATGGGACCTATAAGATCATTCAAGGGTGTAATATGGCTATTTAAGCCATTTGGTCATAATTGAAAACTCAATATGAATGTAATTGCCCAAGTTGGCAAAGTAGGCCTAAGGGTCACTAGAAGGTCTAAATGACCTTAGGGGTAGTATTTTAGGTGTGGGTTATAGTTTTAAGGATTATGAAAGTGTTTTAACACTAATGGGGCTTTTAGTTATCAAGTTTTCAACTTGACAACATTTACAACTTTTTGTAATAAGTCTATTTAGTAGACAGTTGATTTTAGACTATTAGAATCGGTTTTTTGGGAGTTTGAAAGTAGTTTCAAAGCTGGTTGGTGGAAATTTGGTCTTTAAGAGACCTATTCACATTGAAAAATGGGGAGAGAACACAGGTTGGTCAAGGAGACAAGCATAGATAAAGTTTGAAGTAATAAAATGATGTTTTAATTCTGCAATTTTTTGATTTTCCAGAAATACAATCACTTTCTTTGCATTGTACACCACATTAATGCACCTATCTTGAACTATTATAAATTTTAGGTGTTAGAGGAGTGAATTAAATTTATTTTTGTGGTGGAATCATCCCATTTGGAGTTGTACAGAAGGAGAAATCAGTTTTTTGGTGAAAATAGTCAAAACCCTCTCCTAGGGTAACCCGAGAGGGTAGAATGTAATTTCTTGAATGTTGCATGTTGAATAAGGACTCTTCATGAGGAAGCATGATAGAGGAAACATTTTAGACTACCCCTATTTGTTTGAAGAGAACCATGCATTGAATGCATATGCTATGAAGCTGGAAGATTGACTGGACTCTCACAGAGGAAGGGGGGCTAATTGTCACAGTCAGAAGTTTGAGTGCTTCAAACTTAAAGTGTGTTTGGGCCATGGAGGCTTGAGGGGGATGAAGATATATGTGTCTACCACAAGTAGGATTCTTGGAGGGGCCATAGAATCACATCTTGAAGGTGAAGCAATCAAAGTCACAGGGTTTGGTATGATTGGCCCGGAATGACAACATTTTGGTGAGTTAATTTGTTTGTGTAGAAGTATGAATATATTGGATCAATGGATTGGAATGGATATGGGAAGAGTATAGAAGAGTTTAGAATGATGTTAGAGTGTCTTGTGGATGAGAAGGAAAAGCCATAGTTCTTAGGGGAGTAGTGTGATGACTGTCCCAACTAGAGAATCACAACTTGCAGAGTCACTGTCTTTAGGAGAGTCAATGGTATTGGTTGTGTAGACTAGAGGGGTAAAGGGTGTGGTCCATTTGAACAAGGGAGTAAGGGTTTTCTGATGAACTAATTGGAACAGTCAATCCCTTTATTAAAACATTTATATCTTCTCTTGAGGGAAGTGAAAGGACCACAAAAGGCAGTCATACTTAAAAGACCTATTTTCACTTTGGACCATACATTATAATCGGTCATAGTCATATATCTTATTAATCATGGTTTGATTATTCATAGCCCCACTCTTTTGATAGTGCTTAAATTAGTGTACTTTTGACCAAGAAATGACTATCATTGTGCTTACAAGACCACTCTTCAACCATTGCATTACATGTGACTTTGGCTGCTCTATTCATATCTATATTGATTGAATAAATATTCCACTCCATACCTAGACTTGTTGTTATTTGAATGAACTATAGTTCATTCATTCATTTGTTATTATTTTCACCATAGACAACCACCTTTCTTTGCATATTGCTTCTCTCTTATGGATGACTGATTCACTAAAAATATCTCTTTCACTGAGCCTCAGTCACACAACTTGTCCTCCACATATCACTGATTATATAATGGACATCCTGACCATCTTATACTCATATTGATTATGCATTCTTTACCTCTAATGTATGTATTTTTGGACCTTGTAATAGAAGTGATTATTGTGATCAAATTCATGATTGTGCTTCATCTTTGTATGAACCTCTCCTCTGTTCCATGTTTAAGCATTTCCATTACACCAACAATATAGTAAAACAACTCGCAATACAGTCAAAGAAAGACCTGAACTAGTAACCTATCTTCTAATGGATGCTTAGGACTACTATTATCATGAATCTCTTTGAAAATACTCTTATGACTATACCCTGTCTTCGATTGTTCATCTTATTCATTATGCTTTTGTTGTTTTTTGTGATTTCCCCAGTTTATGATTGTTTTACCATTCATAGACATGCCTTGACCACTATTTCGACATTCATGTTATCTAAGATTGGACATTACTGTCACCACTCTGCAATGGCAGTGTCATAGCATGGAAAATTACTACATTTGAGGTATTTAACAACCATTTCTAATCTTGATCCTTAATCATTGTTTGGTACTTTTATGACTATTATATGGTTCTTTTTCTATTGCCTTTACATTGTTTTGTGACAGTAATTTGACAGTCATACTTCTGTCACTACTCTCTAAATTTATCCATTCTTTATGATGCTTTTGACTTTGACTATCAGGGTTGTATTTTTTGCATTACTCCATTGGCACTATTTCCAACAATATTTACTCCCTACTATCATGTCAGTCAATCATTGTTCCCTCATGTATCACTACCTTGATCTTATCAAGGTGCTTTGATATTTTTATTATATATCTATTGCTCTTGTGATCTGCCAATGATTGATGTTCATTATATCTACCCTTTTCGCCTATGTGTGTTACCTTGTAGAATCTAGATATTATAAACAACTAATAAAAAATGGAAGTACAATGAGGGACATCAAAACTTCCTTGATGAATATCAGAATCTCCTAAAAGTCGACACTACACCAATCTATTGAAATAGGAAGGTAAAAGAAAACCCTTGAATATAAGAACAATGAAATGAAACCCACGGCTAGAGCATTTAAAAATTTGGAGAACAATGAATAAAGACCTCTAAATAAAGAATCAAATCTCTAAAAAAGAGGAATTCAAGAATAGAAAATAAGCATTAGATTTTTTCATGGTCAACTCCAAAGTACTCTACCTCTCGATATTGGAGTTTCCCTTTGAATCTATATTTTTTATTATATTTGATGATTTCCTATTAAATTTCTGTCATTGGCAATGTATTAGCTTCTTTATTCATTGAAATCAGTTGTCTTCTACATGTAAACGAGTTGTTCATCTCCAGACTTTGGTATTTTCTTGTTCAAGCCCATGGATTCCCTTCATTCTTATTGTTCATTTTCAATAAATGAGAATCTACTACCTTTGTTTCTCCCAAAAAATCATTGTTCCCATTAGGAATGTGTCCCTTCCATTGTTATTTCATAAAGCTTTCATCTTTTGCTGTGCGAAATATGTCGTTGTTCTTGAGAAGTTTGGAATTTCCTTAATAATTTGATACTCATTTCTTATCAGGAAACTATTGTTTACACATTGTGGACTTCTCTTTGGATTGAAAGTCTTCTCCTTCTACCATGAATCACATTGTTGTTTCTCTCAGTGACTTGTTCCATTCTCCATTAGATTTCATCACTATTTATCTATGTCTTTTCATGCCAAACTCACTGCTTACTTCAAAGATCTGCAACTTCTCTTGTCATGGCCGCCATTTTTGATTGAAATAAGACTCTCAAGTTGTTCTTTCCATAATTTAACAAAATACTAATTTCTAGAGAAAAATGCTACCCAAAATACTGTATTAAGGTAAACTTGCCATATACACATCCAACATTGAGTCACTTTGTTCAGTTTTGTTGGCTTAACAAATGGAATGGGTTTGGAAATTTGGAAACATGACATAGTAGAAATAATGTGAAAAGAGTCTACCATATTGTTAAATTGTTAAATTGTTAATTGTTGTCCACTATGTAATTTTTCCTCTTTACACCTGCAAACTGGTGAAGCCTGTTGCTCTATCAATCAAACACAATTTGTTTTCAAGAATGATTTAGAAAATCCACTTATCATACCAAACCACCTATATCCTTCCTACCTTTTTAGAAACAAGATTTTAATTCAGGACCAATCATTTATTGGAAATTACCTGTCTGCATATTTTTAAGTGCAAAAGTTTACACTCAGAGAAGAATCATGTTTAATAATATTTAAATGATTGTATCATGACAAACTTCAAGACAGGACACAAGAATCAAATCTGAAGGACCAATTTATCATAGGAATATATACTGCATGTATGAAATAGAAAACATACAATTCCCAGCACATTAAACTTCCTGTCCTAGTCAATGTCTATTATATGGAATCAAATAAATTGGAACCACAAATACAAACAACCAACTTGTAAAATGAAAATAAACATAAGACAAACTACTGAAAAGGGATTGTGGCCCGTTCGCTACATCACTCATCATTAATTGCAAAAATTGAAACCCTTGTACAATGGATACTTATACAGTGTCATACAAATTTGATACTAGTAGCACATACATAAGAGAAGACTCGAGCCCTAAACTGATCATGCCAATGGGTTTTACTGATTAAGATAGACTATGTGATGAAGGGTGCTCCCCTTAATACCACAAACACATAACAGAAATAGAGAAACAACAACAATAATATGCAAGAACAGAAAATTGGCTTCTTATTATCTCCACAAATGTGGAATTAAAAACTTTCAGAATTACAATATGCAAAGCCACATGGGCATTCCCTTACAATATTTTGTAGGACAAAGCCTCGAATCAATACCCAGATCTACTACCCAGAACTGCCCTAGACAACACTACGAGCCTTCTTTATATAGGCAATTTCCACCGCCCGAGAAGGTTCTAGAAATTTAGCCCTTAGGGCCGACCAAACTTAGAATTATTTTATTTTACAATTTATTAGATCAAAGTCGGCTCAAAATGAGTTTTGAAACCCAAATAGAAATTTTGAAGAAAAATTATTTTTCGCCATTTCAGGTGACCCAACTTTCGAAGACCATAAATCATCACCCGTTGACCCGATTGGCTATTATAACCCCATTCTAGAAATGCCACGAAGTGCTCTATAGGCTTGACCAATCCAAAGAACCTATCACCCAAATTTTCAACCTTATCTGAGGCCTCTAAAGCCTTCAAAACTAAGTTCAAAGTTTCTATACCTTGCTGCCAATACCAAAAATCTTCAATATCTTCAAAACTAGACCTGATCTAGCCATGAAACTTTGCTGGTAGGCTGACATGACTGAGATGAACCTCCACATGTAAAATTAGAACATTCTAAGATTGTAAGACCAACTTACTAAAAATAGCAAGTTTCCATAAATAGCGGCTCTGCACAAGATAGCCCTTATTGAATACAAAAATAAGAATATTTTTGGGTGATGCAAGATTGCTCTTACACCCAGGATGCTCCTGCATCAGATACCCGGGGTAATTTGAGAAGTGACCTTGTCACGACTCAAGTGTGCAGAGGAAAACCAAGACGGTTAACCTCCTCCTTTGTTAGCCATGATGAATCTTCAATAGGTCATCCTTTCCATTTGACCAAATACTCTTCATATGTCCTGTTCCTTGTGCTTCTGCCAACACAACTGTCCAGTATGTCTTCAATCTCCTTGATATCTGAACTGGTTGCTGGAATACTCCACTGTGCTACTGCAACCTCATCTTCAACACCTCTTTCATGATACTTTGTCAAATCTGAAATGTTAAACACTGGTGAAATATTCAGCTCAGTAGGCAATTCGACCTCATATGCATTTCTTGAATCATGCTTCTTCAGTATCTTACATGGCCCAAACTTCTTCATTTTCAACTTGTTATATGTACCAACCGAAAATCACTCCTTTCACAAATGAACCATGACTTCATCTCCAACCTGAAATTCCTTATGCCTCCTTTTCTCATCTACCTTAGCCTTATACTGCGCATTCATCTTGGTAATATGCTTCCTCACCTCCTCATGGATGTTCTTCAAGTGTTCTGCAAAATCCTCAGCTTCAGCACTACTTATTTCTCCTTTATCTATCTTTCTCAATTCAGATGCATTTCTTGGACTACTTCCATATACAATCTAGAATGGTGATTTACCAGTGCTCCTATTGACAGAATTATTGTATGCAAATTCTGCCTGTGGTAAAATCAAATCCCATCCTATTGGCTTATCTCCAACCAAACATCTCAGTAGATTTCCCAAACTTCTATTCACCACCTCTGTCTGTCCATCAGTCTATGGATGATGTGATGAACTGAACTTCAAATATGTCTTCAACTTCTTCCACAATGTACGCCATAAATATCCAACAAACTTAGTGTCTCTATCTGAAACTATGGTCTTTGGAAAACCATGTAGTCTCACCACTTCTCTGAAAAACAATTCTGCTACATGAACAACATCATTAGTCTTCTTGCAGGGAATGAAATGTGCCATCTTCAAAAATCTGTCAACTACTACAAAAATTGAATCATGTCCCTGATGTGTCCTCAGTAAACCAAGAATAAATTCCATACTAATATCCTCCCAAGGCTTCTTTGGTACAGGTAACGGCTGATACAAACCTGTATTCTGCTTCACTCCTTTCACCATCTAACATACTCTATAGCTCTGTACAAACTTCTTCACATCTTGCTGCAATTGTGGCCAATAATAATTCTCACCAACCAAAGCAAGGGTTTTATCATGACCAAAATGTCCAGCCAATCCTCCACTATGCTTCTCTTTGATGAGATTCTCCCTCATAGAACTTCTTGGAATGCGCAACTGACTCCCTCTGAATAGCATATCATCCTGGATGATGAAATCTAGCCATTTCGTCCTATCTAGAGTAACAGGCTCTTTACAAGCTTTCCAAGCTCCACCAAAATCAGGATCCTCTGGATACAAATTCTTGAGTTCCTTGAACCCAACCACTTCAATCTGCATCTCTGTCAGTAATAGTTTCCTTCTGCTAAGGGCATCCACAACCCTATTAGACTTTCCACTCCTGTGTTTCAAAACAAATGTATAACTCTACAAAAACTCAACCCATTTCAAATGCCTCTGATTCAACTTTCCTTGACTATTGAAATATTGCAAAGCTTGATGATCAGTATACAAAACAAACTCCTTAGGAAGCAGATAATGTCTCCACTTCTTTAATGCTTGAACTATAGCATAAAATTTCTGATCATAAACAGAATACTTCCTCTTGGCATCATTTAACTTCTCACTGAAATACGCAACATGTTTACCTTCTTGGCTCATAAAAACTCCTATTGCAGTAACACTAGCATCACAATCTACTTGAAACACCTTATTAAAATCTGGAAGTGCTAAAATAGGTTGTTCTGTAACTTTTTGTTTCAACAATTGAAAACTTTTTTCTACCCCATTAGTCCACTTAAACTCTTTTCTATCCCCTCTCATTGTCTCAGTCAAGGGACCACAAATACTGCTAAATTTTTTGATAAACTTTCTGTAAAAACTAGCTAGACCATGAAAAGATCTTACCTCAGTAGCACTCCTTGGAGTAGGCCATTCAAGGATAGCCTCTACCTTCTCTGGGTCCATTTTTAGACCTTCTGCTGAAACTATAAATCCCAAATACACTAACTCTTTCTTCACAAAACTGCACTTCTTCAAATTAATCAACAATTTCTCATCTCTCAACTTCTCAAACACCATACAAATATGCATCATATGTTCCTCCAATGTCTTACTAAAAATTAAAATATCATCTAGGTAAATAATGACAAACTTACCTAGAAATTCTTTCAAAACTTCGTTCATGAGCCGCATGAAAGTGCTCGGTGCATTGGTTAGCCCAAAAGGCATGACTAACCACTCATACAGTCCTTCCTTTGTCTTGAAGGTAGTCTTCCATTGATCTCCTTCTCTGATCTGAATCTAGTGATATCCACTCTTCAGATCTATCTTTGAGAAATACACAGCTCCACTCAAATAGTCCATAATATCATCCATTTGTGGCAATGGAAACCTATACTTGATTGTGATCTTATTTATTGCTCTGGAATCTATACACATCCTCCCTTCTCCATTCTTCTTTGGTGCTAATACTTCTGGTACAACACATGGACTCAGGCTCTCCTGAATCAATCCCTTCTATAACAACTCATGTACTTGTCTATTCAACTCTTCACTTTCTGCTGGTGTCATTTTGTGTGCTGCCTTGTTTGGAAAACTGGCTCCTAGAATCAAATCCATCTGATGACTGATCTTCCTTATAGGTGGTAATCCATCAGGTACATTATCAGATACCATATCCTGAAACTTGTTCAACAAATCTGCAACCTCTATAGGTACATCCTCTACTTCTTCTTTACTAGCTTTTGGAATTAAAGAAAAACACACATGCTCATGCCTCATACCATCTAGGAATTTTCTTCCATCAACAAATGTTATTCTTGCATTACCACATACCTTTTCTTCGGTCTCCTTCAATGGCTTTAGCTTATGTCGCACTCCATCCTTTGTCAGGGAATAGGTATTCGCACGACCATTGTGTACAGTACATCTGTCAAACTGCCACTGTCTACCCAACAACATATGACATGCATCCATAGGGATGATATCACATAGTACCTCATCTTGGTACCCACCGATCTTGAACTTTACCAGGCACTGTTCACTGACCATGACCTTGTGGTCATCCTGCATCTAGGCAATCCGATATGGATGTGGGTGTTTCTGTCTCTTGAGCTTCAACTTTGTCACCATCTCTTCTGACACCAAATTTTTAGTGCTTCCACTATCGATAATCACATCACAGCATTTACCCTCACACTTGCATCTAGTGCGAAACAGGCTCCTCCTTTGTTCAGGTTCATTCTCACCACTCAGCAAGACTCTTCTATTAATTAGCATTTCTCCTCTTTCAGCATCTTTAGAATTTGATGATCTAGCATCTTCATCTACATGTGCAACTCTGGCCTAGCCTTCATTTCTCCTGTCTGTTCTACCTTGGCACTGAGGACATTCAAATGCCCTATGACCTTCTTCTCCACAGTGAAAACATGTTCCACGGAAGCCTCCTCTTCCAGATCCTTGTCCTCTTCCTCTTCCTCTCTGATCTCTATTATTTTGAGCTTGGAAATGATTGGAATTGTTTCCTCTCTAATTCTGGCTGCTACTGGCCTCATCCTTCTTTTTCGGATCTTCATTTTGGCCACCATATGACCATCCACCAGATCTTCCACCATGACCTCTTCCATTTTGTCTTCTCTCAAACTTCTTGTTCAACTTTTCCTCTACTTTTAGGGCAAACTAGTATGCCTCCTCAATACTATTCATTCGAACCAGATTGAACTCCTCCTGAATGCTTGGCCTTAACCCATTAAGGTATTGGGCAACTTTCTCCTTATCAACTTTTGCATGGCCTATTCTGATGAGGAGTCGATAGAACTCCTCTGTATACTCCTGAACAGATCTTCCTATTTGCTTCAAACTTTGCATTTTATTTAGTAGGTCAAGCTCATAATCAACAGGAATGAACTGTCGCTTTAATTTATCCACCATCTGATCCCATCTTGTGATTTTATCTTTCCCTCTTCTATTTCACTCCAATTGAATTTCTTGCTACCAGATCTTCACATGACCTTTCAGTCTGGCCTTCACAAATTTGACCCTATCAGGATCCTCAACATCTTCATACTCAAAATATTTCTCACATTCATTGATCCAATTGATCAATTCCTCTGGGTTAAGATTTCCAGAAAATGTAGGAACCTCAATCTTAGGTCTTTTCCCAATCTTGGAAATCGCCCGAAAAAGTCTTTCTTCCTCCTGGTTCACAATTTCAGCTTCTCCTTCTTGATATTCTTCTTCGGCTTCATCCTCGCTTTCATCTCTGACATTAAGATTCATTCCTCTATGAATCTCTTCTTGCAATGCTCGCACTTGTCTTTGCAGCTCTCTAACCTCAAGTGTCACGACACTAGCTCTTCCACCACGTTCTCTTCATGGAGGTATTTTCAAGATGCGCTCTGAAACCCTAACCACGACCTTGGTACAAACTGCCTCACAGTCGGTGATCTATTTACACACTCAAGAACTCCTGCTCTGATACCACTTGATGAAGGGTGCTCCCCTTAATACCACAAACACATAACAGAAATAGAGAAATAACAACAATAATATGCAAGAACAGAAAATTGGCTTCTTATTATCTCCACAAATGTGGAATTAAAACTTTCAGAATTACAATATGCAAAGCCACATGGGCATTCCCTTACAATATTCTATAGGAAAAAGCCTCAAATCAATACCCAGATCTACTACCTAGAACTGCCCTAGACAACACTATGGGCCTTCTTTATATAGGCAATTTCCACCGCCCGAGAAGGTTCTAGAAATTTAGCCCTTAGGGCCGACCAAACTTAGAACTATTTTATTTTACAATTTATTACATCAAATTTGGCTCAAAATGAGTTTTGAAACCCAAACAAAAATTTTGAAGAAAAATTATTTTCCACCATTTCAGGTGACCCAACTTCCGAAGACCATAAGTCATCGCCCGTTGACCCGATTGGCTATTATAACCCCATTCTGGAAATGCCACGAAGCGCTCTATAGGCTTGATCCATGAAAAGCGCCTATCACCCAAATTTTCAACCTTATCTGGGGCCTCTAAAGCCTTCAAAACTGAGTTCAAAGTTTCTGTACCCTGCTGCCAATACCGAAAATCTTCAATATCTTCAAAACTAGACCTGATCTAGCCATGAAACTTTGTTGGCTGGCTGATATGACTGAGATGAACCTCCACATGTAAAATTAGAACATTCTAAGATTGTAAGACCAACTTACTAAAAATAGAAAGTTTCCATAAATAGCAGCTTTGCACAAGATAGCCCTTATTGAATACAAAAATAGAAATATTTTTGGGTGATGCAAGATTGCTCTTACACCCAGGATGCTCCTGCATCACTATGACATTGTTTATTGACCGACGAAAGGATTTGAAGTTCTTGGTATTGTAATGAGTTGAACAGGGTTCTAACCATTCCAAAGAAGCCTCTGATGATGGCAAGACAGTAAGTTTGATATATTTCAAATCACTATTGAAGAGACACTATCTAACTATCCTATGATAGAGACAGTCATAGTTAAAAGGTTAATCCATTTAGGGTTTGTATCCTAGCTATTGAAGGGTCAATTGGTGGGACCTTATAAAGTATTTGAGGCCTTTCAAATAATTGGTCAAGGTGTTAGAGGATTTTGAGTCACTTTTCACACAAGATAATGACTGATTGCAATGACAGGGACAATGTGACAATCCTATATTTAAATGTTGATCATTAATGTTACATAGTGGATGGATTAATGGTTAGTGTTTTGAGATGTCTCTTGAACTAAGGTGTAAGATAGTATCTCATTAACAGGTTTGTCTGTTCTATAATCAAGGTTGAGGTGGTAACCATTCAAGAGTATTGGAAGAGGTTTTGAAGCACATAACAAGTCTTGTTTACTGATTGAATAGTTAATGTTGTTTGAGTCTTGCATTTTAAAAAGATGGTCCTTGAATGCTTTGAATATGATAGTGATGTTATGATCCACAAACGCTGTGAGGTTTTCTAGCATCGAGTAGCTTTACCCTTTATGACAAGTTAAGGACCATTAGGATTTGATCAAAGTTTGTTCTCTGTTTATGTCAGATAAGACTAAGGACATAAGGTGTTAAGGTATCAAGGACCTTGTGATATTGTTCCAATGAATATTATTTGTTGATAAGGCATAGAAGCCTTATGATATGATTTTGTATTTGATCTATCAAAGAAGCTTTTCCAACTACATCAATGGTGTCTAGTGGATGAAGACGTAGTATTTTCCTCTTTAGAATCCAATTAGGTGAGTGTTGTTACAAAACTAGGAAGATGACCTTGTGTCATGGTGAATGTTGTGCTTCCTTCTGAGCTCTACATCACATGCAGGTCTATTAGATGAAATAAGTAAATACTTCATTTGCATGAGTGATTCTTATTGCATTACACCTACATTGGATCATTATGTATGCATGGTTGATTTTCTTTATCATTCTAGTTATCTTCAAAAAGTTCTGAATTTTGTTATCAAGATGCCTATAAAACTTGATGTGTTTGTGTGGTTGTTCTTATTTGGTGCTTGTCAATTCAAAAAACATAAGACTTGGAGAATTTGTGGCAACACTCCTTTTTGAGTTGGAATTTGGACATTCCCCTTATCTTTTTCTATCAAATATTTATGCATAAGCAAACAGGTGGGATGATGTTAAAAAGGTAAGGAAATTGATAAAATACAAAGGAGTTAGAAAGATTCATGGATACAGTTGGATTGAAAAAGAAAAAATGGTACATGTTTTTGATATAGGAGACAGATCATGCCCTCAAACATAGGAGATCTATGCAAAGTTGGAGATGAAGGTAGCAAGGTATATTACAGATACACAACCTGTATTGAATGATGTGGATGAGGAGAATAAGAAATTACTCTACCACCATAGTGAAAAGATAGAAATCATTTTTGGGTTGTTAAACATGACTGCTGGAATGACTATTAGAGTTGTTAATAATCTTCCAGTATGTCATTAATGTCACACCACATCAAAGATTATCTCCAAGATTGTTGCAAGAGAAATAATCAAGCTCCAGGAAGTTCTCCTACACCTATGAAGGGGCCAAGTCAAAATCAAGTTTTGGTACCAAAAATATCAATAGAAACAACAACTTGAGAATTTTACAATTCTCTGGGTGTTTTCCAGAAAGAATCTCCTCCTCCATGAAGAATGAATGCAAAGTGAGGCCTATATATTGTAGGTTTAGGGGCAATATGGGAACATAGAAAATAGAAAATTAAAAAAATCTTCATTTGTCTTTCTTTCTCTTGATAGGACATTCATAGACATCCCTAAGATGTTGGGGATGTGACAGAAAGCCCTATTGTAGCACTCACATCTCAGGGACAAATGGAATGTATTTCTCACATGTCCCTGAAGCACCCTAATTAAGTACTAGAAGTGCACAAAATGGGGATATACATTAGTTGCAAACAAAATGCAACATTCATTAAATTAATTTTGAATCCAAATATGGAAATACATTCCAAAAACCCTAAGAGACTTCACAGGTGAATACATCCTATCCAACCATTTGGGTATGGGATCTCATGATATAAAAAATTATATATAATACAATGTCCATGTTTTATAAATGAGCCTTTCTAGTGGAACCCCAAGATTAGATGACTCTGTATACAAATGCACCATTTTTCTATTACAACACAATCCAATGCTTCTTGCTGATGTGTATTTTTTCATGTATTTTGATAATATGTATATATGATATGGCTCATAGTTATTAGGAGAATCTATGAAACATTATGTTGCTTATCATATTCAATACAAAAATCCAAAAATCTAATGATGATATTTTTAAAAATCAAAATACAGAGGAAGAGAAAAGAAATGCATATCAAAAACTCTGTAACAAGCTCGAGCTTCATCTTCTGCATCTATGAATTCATTGATGAAGTTCACCACGACTCTAATGGATTCTATTGTGAGAGCCAACCATCTCATCTTAAACATTTTTCTGGAATTTTTTAAGGGTTTGAGACCCCATTCTCTAGACTGTTCCCTTTCTAGACCCCATTCTCTAGATTGTTGCCTTTCTAGATTACAGACAACAATCTAACATGATGCGGTGGTATATAAGATATAGCCAGCTCCCTCCTTCGGAACAAACACCAGACCACTTCACTTGGTTTATCTTCAATGCTTTCCTTAGCTCCAATTTACACAAAGAAACTTAATTTTATTTTCCCTCCCAAAGTCATTGTTTCAATATCTTTCACATTTTTTTCATTTTGACAAAGTCAAAAATAATGAAGAAGGTGATAATATTGGGCGTAAATGATAGCACTTTTTTTCTTTAGTTTGTTCAAATTTGAAATTTTTTTATTTATGCAAACACACCTATTTTTCACCTTGATTGAAAAAAGTAACAATAACATCTATAAAAATGATCAACACATAATTGATTTCATATATTATAAAATAATTCTATTTAAAAAATAATAATTAGCCTAAAGTTTGAAAGAGAAACTTTTTGCAAATGAAAAGAAATTATTATTATTTCTATTTCGCATTGTTAAGATGGTTGAGTATATCAGCAAGAAAAGATAAAAGTGAATCAATCTTCATTGTTAGGGGAAAATGTTCTTTTTTTAAGAGATTTTTTTTATTTCAGTAGATTCGACCATTACATTTCTATAATACATATTACTTGTGATTTCATCTCTAAATGTTGTTTACCGATCAAAGTTGAAATCACCTCAAAGCCAGATTTCTAGCATGAGACGGGTGTAGATGGATTGCTCAAGCAATAAGCCTATTGGTGACAAGCATTATTGGTGAAATGGAACTTCTAAGTATATAAGTCTATGATATTATTAAGTGTTATTATAAAGGAGTAATAATCATTCATTTAGTCATTTTTTTTGGTGACTAATTCTTTAGTCATTTTTGTTTTAGTGACTATTTATTTAGTCATTTTTATTTGTTTAACCTTGTGATTTTACCTGATGACCGAATTGGTCATTTATTTAGTCATTTATACTTGTGAATTGCAAAAAAATTATAGAAATTGATCATTTTTAGTCACATGACTAAAAGTTTTAGTCATGAAGTCATTTATTTGCCAAATTCTACTAGTGAAATAATAATATGAATGGGATGAAATTAAAAGGTGAGGGATTGAGGAAGACTAAAAAATACAAAGGTAGCGTATAAAATGAAATAAGGATAAACTAAATAGGAATTCATGTCAATAATTAGGTTTTTCTTTGAGGTAAGGTAGGAAGAAGTAACTTAAGAGAGGGTAATTTGGTAGAAGAAACCAAGAGAGACATTTACTGTTGTGTGAGGATGCACAAAAAATGAGTTGTCTTTATCATGATAAGCCAAATAAGGAATTAGGAATGTATTTGTCAAGAGAGTATGGAGAATTGACGCAAAATGGAAGGATTTGGGTCTTCAATAGAGAACAATGAGACTGTATGTGGTTTTCCAAAGGAAGAGAGGCTAGTAAGAGGGTTGTATGATTCACCTCTATCTAGTTGTGAGTTATTTAGATATTTGTTACAATCATGATATTTGAATTATTGGAAGTGTGTTTCTTGGGAGTTGGTTTAGAATTACTCTCGCTTTAAAAAGTATGTTGGATAGTGATTCAAGCATGCAACTAGAAATGCTATTAGTAATATTATGCATATGGCTAGAGTTTCTAGAGATAGATTTTAAATTTTCTTTTTAGTAGTTTTGGTAAATTTTCATCTGGAAATTTTAATGTTTTAGAAGTTTCCTTATTTGTGATGTAGTGAACCATTGTTTTTGAAAGTTTTTAACTCTTCTCAAAGAATACCTTCTTGTTCTCATTATTGGGGTTAGTAATTCAACCTCTACATAGAGGTAAATCATCGTATAATAGAAGTTAACTAAAATTATTTTTGTATTAAATTTACTTTGTGCTTTTATCATCAAACACCTATCAAAAGGCCAACATTCGTGCCTCGTGGGTTTTTTTACAACTATAAATTGTGAGCTAGTTTAAATGGGCAAGGAGTTCAACCCTTCTTGTCAAATAATATTTTTTAGGGTTTGATAATTTAGAAGATATTTTTAAAAATATTAATTAGAATTTATTTTATTTTATTGACTTGATAAGGATGAATAGTCTTATATTTATAATCTTACCAATTTTCTATTAGTAAAAATATATTTCACTACAATGTTTCTTTCTCAAGAATAATTGTGAAAAGTAAGCTTTGACATTCCAAATCACTAATCACTCAAAAAAATATTGAATTATTTTATGTACAATTTTTAAATTACACACTTTTTAAAAATACAAAATTAAAACATTAAAATAAATGAAATTACAACTTAATTTGGAATAGCATAATCAATAAAAAAAAATACATTTATAATATTCTTGATAAATAATAATATTGTAATCAATTTAATTGAAGGATTGAAAAGCCTCATACAAATGATAGGGGAAAATAAAAAATAAAGAAAATAAACATATTTGTCTATTCTCGCTATAAAGCAACAAGGAGTAGGCAACATAATTTGAAATCTTAAACTGAAAATAAATCCATTCTCATTAGAGCGTAGGTAAATTGACTAGGATTTGATTTGTAGAATCGTTGGACGCTATTATGTGTCTTAGTCATGAATAGTGTAAATTTTATTTTCACACCTAAAGCTTGTATCTAAAATGCATTTTTTCATAGAATGATACTATCTCCACTTTTTTATTTTTCAAATGCATTATTTGAAAATTAGAAAATTTTAAGAATATGATGTAATAATGTGATAATTTAAAATATAAACACAAGATTAATTACAATACATATTGTTAGGAATGCAAACACTGAGAGGGGGGGGGGGGGGGTGAATCAGTGTTCACTGTATTTTATCTTTTAACTTTAATCTTTATACTGAACTTATATGATTAAGAACTAAAATAAACATTCACATAAACATGAAACATGAAATCAACACATGACACCAATATGGTTACGGGGAAACCCAAATAGGTAAAAACCCCGGTGGGTATTGACACCCACTAATATTATGTACTAGTGTATTATGATCCTTGTTAGAAGATCCTTAACCATGTTAGGAGTTTCTTTACAATGCTTTAAGTACAATAGACCTTGTCAAGGTTCGGACCCTGTTAGGAGTCTTTTACAATAGTCCTTGTTAGGGGAGTGGATGAACTATCCTAGACCTCACTACTCAAGTGGTGAAGGCTAGAACCTTCTGATCTCAGATACACACTATATCTGTTGGATGAACTGTTACTATGACACTGCTTGTCAGATCAGTTTCTTTGATGCACTGATGCTTTGACCTCTAGCAAAGCTATAATACATCTTATAGTGTCTTCGAACACTTCTTCTCTTCTTATCACAATCTCTATCAAAATCCATACCAAATACAATGGACACATCTTATATTTATACACGCATACAAAATAAACAACTAGGTCGGCCCTTAAACCTATTACATACAATGCTTCCAAATGAATTGGCTTAAGCATGTTTACAATCAAACATATATACATGTCGGCAACCTAATTACAATAGGTGCATAGCCTTTACAACATTATAATATAGATGAAACTCAAAATGATAACTATCGACTGCTTACTCTGTTCTTCACTGGCACACACTGGCTGTGCAACTTCAACTGACTATATCTTTATCATCCTTGCATATCTGATTATGTGCTCATAGACTAAGCATGAATATATTCTAACCAACTTAACTTCTAGGGTGCATACCATAATTCTTCTTTACGTACATGTGCTAATGCTCTGAGCTACAGGAACTCTATACACTATCCAGCCTTCAACACTTAACTGATTTCTTATCTCCTCATCAAGTGCGCTGACTCCAAACTACTATATGAATTTGTTTCCATAATGACAACACTATATTAAGTCATATACATCAGTATATCCAACTTTCCAACAATCTCCCCCTTTTTCATTGATGGCAACAAAGGAATATGGCCAAGTTGCTAACTATCCTTGATACAAATTTTTTTTGTCTTCTATGCATATACTTATATCTCCCTATACATATTATGATCCATATTCTATAAAAAACTCCCCCTTTGACATTAATGACAAAGGTGTTAAAAAATTGTATCTATACATACTTACTAAGGGAAAACATCCGGATATGCAATCTTTAGGTTCTGGATCTCCTTCTTCAGAAATGAGATCAAAGAGTTTACTATCTGGAGATGGGTGCATAATGCATACTTAAGCTTCTCCATCTTCTTCAAATCTATGGAAGGACCTTGATCATAGGTTATCATGGTGGCATCAATCTCCTTGATATTCTGATTTAGAATGTCTAATGAGGGCGCAAGAGTATTCCTCAACTAAGTCTATCTAGAGCTTATCTTTGTCGTCTCTTTCTTTGCCTTCTCAATTTTGTCTATGTGTCCTTGGTAGACATTATTGCACATGTTCCCATCTATGGATTTTTATTTCATTGAACTCTTCACTTGCTCAATCATAGCTTCAGCCTCTTTTATTTTCTTGAAATGAGCATCGATGAGCTTATCTTGATCCATGCATTCTACAATGATTCTTCTTCCTTGATCTGCAAATTCTTTTAGGGATGCTTGACCAGTCTTGAGTGATTGAGGTTAAGTGAAAATTTCCTAACCAATTTATTGAATCTCTTCTTCAGATACTTTTCTTCTACAACTAGGGCTATAGATTCTTCAAGGCTTGAGAAATTTCTTTTGAAATGTGTGATGACTGTACTCACATCATCAACAGAGTGTATCTTTGACACTTTCTTGTATTCCAGTAATAAATTGTTCAAAATGTTTACTAATTCTACCAAGAGGGGATTCATCATTACTTGTTTTTCTTTGGCCTTCTCCATAGCTAAGATGTTGAACTTAATCAAGTCTTCTTCTCTCCATGAGTCCAAACTAGATGTGTCAGGTGTCAAACTTGACAACAATTCTGTAGAGGGAGTGATGGGAGTGCTATCCATCACTTCTTGTTTTACCTTGACTAGTTCAACTGATGGTTCATTATTCTTTTCTTTTCTTCTTCTTTTTCTATTTTTTCTTTTTCCTTTTCTTTCTTTTCTTCTTCTTTTTCTAGTTTTCCTTTTTCTTGTTCTTTTTCTTCCATCTTTTCTTCTTCTTTCTCATCTGTTATATTTTCAATGAATACCTTTTCTTGATGAATGGGAGGTGTGTTGCTACATAAAATTTCAGCTTCTTGTGTACTCACAAAAGCTTCCTCAAACTTGTCCAACTCAGTGTTAGTGGCCACCATGGCTATCTCAACATTATCAATGATAATGGTGCTATCCTTGAGTGACTTTTTCATGGGCACAGACTTATCTAACTCTGTTTGTGCTTCCACTGTAGGTGCTAAATCCCGAGGACCTATAGATTGTATCTTGATGGTCTCTGACCCTTTGGTAACCATTGTGGATACATGTTCTATGGGCGCAGTAGGTGGATACATGTTCCTATTCATAAAGACGTTCTCAAAGGCTTTCTCTATTTCTTTGGCAACTAAATCATAATTTTTATCCATTATATTCAATGTTCTTGTCTTTCTTCTGAGGTGAGGCTTCACTAGATCTAACAGAAACTTCTTCTCTTCTAGCTCACATACAAGAAGGGTTTCATCTAAGATCTTTTCCCTTATTCGCAGATCTTCTTCAATAGCCTCTCTTTTGGAATTATAGGATATTCCATACATTGTCAAGGATCATTGTTTTTAGTTCCAAGACTATCCTTTTAAACTTGATCATGTGCTTTATGATCATGCTATGAATCTCATATTTGTCTGTTTCACTATACTTTTCATAAAATTTCCCTACTTGATCAATTCTTCCCTCATCAATTATTCTGGCACTTAGCACACTTAGACTAGGTATGAAACTTACTTCAGGAGGTGCTTGAGTGTTCCTTTTGTTCCTTGTGACTCTTGAGGATGGATGACTATTGTTGGTTTCTTTCTTCCTCTTTGGCATTGCCTTATACTCAGGAGGAGCAGTAAGGTCAATGGTTTTCTTGGGTGTAGAAGGAGTATCATCAATTATATCCTTATGTTCATCAGATTTCTCTATCTTCACCTTCTTCAACTTGGGATCGTCTGATTCTGCCTTTGTCGCATCTGCACTCTTTAGTTCCAAAGCAATCTTTTGTTCTTTTGCTTTGTCAAGATCTTCTTGAGACACACCATGTATTCTCAAGATCTCTGATGTGACTTTAGCAACTTTTCTTTTTGTTGCTGCGCTATTTAGCTTAGCATCTATTTCTCTTGTCTTCTCCTCATAAGTTCCCCATCTAGGCTCATTATGGTCAGTAGGAGCTAAAAGCAATACTTGAGCATATGCTTCTAAAACTTGTTCCTTTACTTCATATCCAAGTGGATGAATCCAATTTGTTCTAGGTAAAACAACCTCCATACATGTTGTATCTGTTTCAACCATAAAAAAAATTGTATCCTTGTACTTTTCAACAATGTTTTCTAGAATTCTATACCTCATTTGCATATTGGTCATGAAGGTCTTCAACTCCAATGTTATATAATCTCTCAATGTACTCTTAGTGGATGCTTTGTTAGATATCTGTGGCATGGTTGGAATGGACTTGTCCAAATACAAATCTGATACTTTCCCAACTATATGAAGGTACATGTAAATGATCAATGACCCAAACTTGAATATCTTGGTTTTGTCATGCTTGATTTCCTTGATGTTATCAATCAAAGATCTCACACAAGTTGAGCTCTCCATCTTCCCTTACAAGTCTAATGGCTGCTAGAATTGTGCCTGCGGACACACTATTCACCCTACTGGTGTGATGAAACCTGTATCCAAGTGTCATAGACATCAATTTGATGTTAGCTTGCTCAATAGGCTCAACTTTCATCCCATGCCTATCACTCCTTGACTTACATGTTTGCTCAAAAAATTTCTTGACATCCTTGCCTACTGGAAGGACGGTGCCTGTCTTAGATAGGCCTGTCATTTCATATATAAGGTCACCAGTGATTCTTATAGGCACATTACCTATCCAAAATAGGTCATCATGAATTTTTCTCAGAAGTATTTTAGTCCATTCTGTCTCATAGATTTCATATGTTGTAGCATACTTTACTATGGGGTGATCATTCCACTTCGTATTTTCATCCAGGAAGGTTTTGTCTAGTTTTAGCATCATTTCCATGTGTGCCATTAACTTGTTCAATCCTACTGGTTCCTTCTTATAGTAGATGTAAGCCCTAATGTCTTCCACATGCATAATGCTCATAGGTGTGCGAGAGAATGCTCCCTCTAACTCATCTAGGGTAGACTTAAATGGATGCTTCTTAAAGACATATAATTTATTTTATGCAACATCAAAAACTATGGGAGTGGCCATAACTTACTTGTTTGATCACTTTCCAATTGTATTATGAGATAATCCGAAGACTTCTGAATCGGCACAGCAAACTAGGGTTTCTACAACTGATCAGGTGTACTACAAACCACTAATAGATCAATCTGCAAGTCTTCATAATAACTTCTAAGGCTCTTTCTAGTCTCCTATCACTTTGAATTTGAATTCAATGAGTAATCAAACAACTTTCTATGTACTTAAAGTGAAAATTCCACCATTAATGCTTGTCACATAAACCAAGATGTCACTTAAACTTTTCCAACTTTTGTTTTGTTAATAATCAGTATGTACGCTCTTGCACAAAAGTTTCTTTATACTCCAAAAGCTTAATTCCAAAGGTGCATACTCTGAGAGTGAGTATACTAGCCACGCAGGGGTCTAGAGCTAAATTAGCTCCCCCTATGACCCTAAGGGCCATTCATCCAAATGTAGAGGGTGCATCCACTATGGATGCATCCATTACATACTCATCAATCTTGTCCTTTTTCTCTGACCAAATTAAGCTCACATTATTTGAGGCTTTGATAAAATTGACTTCTCCTTCAGGATCCAATACTGATTCTTCAGCCTTTTTAGGGCTTTCTTGACCTTCCGTCCTTGATCTATAGAACTTTGAGATATATCCAGCCTTGTTACAAGAGTGAAAAATGAGTGGAGGCCTTATATTCCTTGGCGCATTGACATGAGTCACCATTTTACATTTTCCAGCTGAGTGACCATTATAGTTACATATCTGACATGTAACATTCTGAGAACTTCTTACATTTGTCTGATTCTGATTTCTCTGATCATGCCAAATCCTGTTCTTCTTACTAGTCTTGCAATTCATAGCTCTATGACCAAATTTATTTCATGAATAACAGTAACCAAGGTCCTACCTCTATATAGTTCCTTGCTAAGTGTCCATGCTTGTTACATGCAAAACAAGTGTGGTCTACTGGCTTGCGCTCATTCTTAGGTGGTTCACCATTATCCTTGGTTTGATCTTCAATCTTCTCAGTATTAGTAGATTCTTTTTGTGTATCCTTTCTTTCTCACATGCTGTCAATCTGATTTTGTGCTTCATTGTATCCAATACAGCTAGTGTCTCATTTGGCTCTTCTTGCATACAACTAAGATTCTATCAAATCAGAACTAGTGTGTAATTTGTTAATATGATTCTTTGCTTCTTTCAATTAAGATTCCAATCTTTCTTTGTTATTCCTTAGCTCCAAGATTTCCATGTTTTCTTGCATTAGTTCTTCATTGAGTTGAAGGTTCTCTTTGACTTGTTCATCATAGACTTCCTGATTGTTGATCAGCTGATCATCGAATTCTTCAAGTAGTTATTTTAAAGATGCATTGTCTTCATTCAGCTTATTGACCTTTGCTCAAAGATCACTGTTAGAGCATCCTTTCAAATCCTTTCTTAGTATTTAGATAACTAATTGAGAATCACTAACCTTTTCCTTTAGTTCTTCAATTTCACTTTCTGATTTATCCAGGTCTTCAAGAGCAGCTTCAAGATATCTTTTCAGATGTTTCATTTCTGCTTTGTCCATGATCTCCTCAAGTGGTTAAAATTCTTTGCTGAGGACTAGAGCTATGATACCAATTGTTAGGAATGGGAACACTGAGAGGGGGGGTCTTGTTAGCATGTGCAAAAAATTTCATGGCTCTTGGTCTTTTCCCCTGCTCTCTGCAATGTTTTTTCTGCTCCCTGGTTAAACCTTAGGCAAAACATTTAGAATCTAGCCGTTAGGTTTCAGAATTCAAATGTGCCCTAGCTTTATTCTTTTCAAGCATTACCTATTTCCTGGGTCACTTATGTGCCTCTTTTGCATGTGCCTTTTAAGTTTCCACGTCATCCCGGTTCGTAGTTAGTCTTTCTCTCTGGTGGGTCCCTTTATTTTTCCTAAGTCCACAATCGCGCCCTGTGATTTTAATATTTTTCCTAAGGTTCTCAGATTTATCTTCCTGGGCCTAGTGTCTAAGGGGTGATAGATGGCATGTTCTTATTGGCTGTCGCATGGCCGCATGTCAGACTTTTTTGACATGCGATCATGCGACCGCTTGCCATCTGTCTGCGTGAGTCCCGACTCTTCGCAGTTGGTGGTTGCTATTCTGTGGTCCTAGAGGTGATGATGTGGTAGCTTTGGGTTGGATATCACATGATCACATAGCCTAGTTTTTGGCTATGTGATCATGCGACCAGGTGACACGTGTCCGCGGTGCTAAGGTGGATTTGCTTGGTGGGACCGCAACTTAATGGCAGGTAGCGGCGATGGTTTGCTAGCAGTTAGTCACATGTTTGCATAGCCTTTTGCAAGGCTATGTGATCATACGACTGATGTTTTCTATCAACTCCATGCGGTGGTGGTTGCAGTGGCGGTTGCGACAAGGTTGCGGTTTGCGGGTGGTCGCATGTTCGCATAGCCCATTTCTGGGCTATGTGATCATGTGACAGGGTGCCACATGTCCCTAGGGCCCATTTGTATTTGTTGGTGGTCCTATTGGTAGGTGAGGTCGTGGCAATTTCTGGTTGGTCTGAGCTAGCGGGATGGTGGATTTGAACGCGGGGCCCAGGTTGGGGTATCTCAATGGTGATTTAACAGCCGACAAGGTGCATGTTAGTGGGTTGTTGCATGTTCATGTGAGCCAATTTTCTAGCTTGTGAACATGCGACATGCCCTTGTGTGGCAACGGTCTGGCGTCGGTAGTTAAGAGAAGGTAATGCAAGTGGCGTGTCGCATGTTCACATAGCCCATTTCTGGGCTATGCGATGATGCGACAACTATTTGGCATCGCCATTACGGAGTTAGCCCAAGGTGCTTGGGTGGTTCAAAACATGAAGCCCGTGAGTGGATTTTGCCGTTGTGGTTCAAATTCAAATTTCTCTATGAACGTTTCCAGTGACTGGAAAGGACTGAAATTGATGACAGGAAGGGCCAAAGTTGGTGAAACTGATCTTCTCCACCGCTCTAGTGTGCTCCAGGGTGTGAGATGATTGCAGAGGAGTGTCTTGTCGTAGGGGAATAAATAAAATGTACCAAAAGTAGTTGCAGGGTCACTTCCAGTTTGAATTTTGCAAAATTTTGATTGATCTTCGGTGCCTTTTAGAGATTCTTTCATGATTGAAGATCAAGTGTTAATTTCATTCAGGACTTAGTGTTTTCCCTCTGAATTGTATTAGATTTTGAAATGCCTAATTGATGGAAAACTCTAACCATGGTTACCCTTAGCTTGTTGCATCCTAACTTGTGTGGGATTTCAAGGTAACCATGGGTATATATGTTGTTTTTGCTGATTTTCAAAGGGTTCCAGTTTAGAGTTCCTTTCTGGTTCCATAAAAGGTTCTGTTCTGCAGATTTCCCCTTCTCTCTGCATATAGGGTATTATGTTTCCATTGTTGGTTCAGAGAACACAATACATATTGTAATAGACTTATGTTATGTATGAGAACTCAGTTTATTCTTACTGTTACTAAGCTATCTCCATTTGAGCTTTGAATTCATTGATCATGCGTCAAGGGTGTTTGATTTGTTTGCTTGTATTGCCTATGTGTTTGCAAGTGGAGTTATCTTTGCAGAGGTAACTGGTTCAGGGTTAGTGTTTATGCATGTATGAGCTGAAATATCAAGGATAGGTCATGCTTGTCTTCTAGTGGATGCTGGTTAATGTATTGTCCTTTCATAGGTCTCTTCTAAGGGGAGGGTCAAAATCCTTTGATGGATAATAGCATGCTTGAATGCACAGGTGGGTGTTAAGGTGAGGTTTGGTCATGGTGTGTGATTGATGTCAGGCATCAACACATTGAGCATATTGTTTTCTTGTTTCATAGTTGTCCCTTGCAATATTGTATTTGACTCTATGGCCCATTGGATAAGGCATTGGTCTATCAGAGACTTAGGGCATCTCAGTGGTCCTTTCAATCATTTTAAAATCATTTCCATTCAGTCCCACCTTTTCCCTTTCATGTTGTTAGGATAGGTCTCTAGTTTTCATACTCACTCCATGCAAGTTGGGCCATTGCATGAGATATTGGTTTCATTTGAGGTGTAGGACACCTATAAGGGTTTGAAAATCATTCCACAGTCAGTGACCTACAGGCCTGTAGTGTGACACAAGTTGTATGAGTGTGCAGATGAGGTACACCTGCCTGAGTGAATGTGGAGCTCAAAGTGTACAAGGATCTCTCTTTGATCCTTGTTAGTTGGCCCTTTTTCCTGTCAGATTTGGAGTGTTGAGTGAATGTGACACTAGCCCTATCAATCCCGATGCCAAGCTGACCTTTGGGGAAAAAGAACACCAACAGGTCTGAATCAGTGTTCATTGTATTTTATCTTTTAACTTTAATCTTTATACTGAACTTATATGCTTAAGAACTAAAATAAACATTCACATAAACATGAAACATGAAATCAACACATGACACCAATATGGTTATGGGGAAACCCAAATAGGTAAAGACCCTGGTGGGAATTGACACTCACTAATATTTTGTACTAGTGTATTATGATCCTTGTTAGAAGATCCTTAACCTTGTTAGGAGTTTCTTTACAATGTTTTAAGTATAGTAGACCTTGTCAAGGGTTGGACCCTGTTTGGAGTATTTTACAATAGTCCCTATTAGGGGAGTGGACGGACTATCCTAGAGCTCACTACTCAAGTGGTGAAGGCTACAACCTTCTGATCTCATATACACACTATATCTATTGGATGAACTATTACTGTGACACTGCTTGTCAGATTAGTTCCTTTGATGCACTGATTCTTTGACCTCTAGCAAAGCTCTAATACATCTTATAGTGTCTTCACACACTTCTTCTCTTCTTATCACAACTCTCTATCAACATCCATACCGAATACAATGGGCGCATGTTATATTTATATGTGCATACAAAATAAACAACTAGGTAAGCCCTTAAACCTATTACATACAATGCTTCCAAATGAATTGGCTTAAGCATGTTTAAAATCAAACATATATACATGTCATCAACCTAATTACAATAGGTGCATAGCCTTTACAACATTAGAATATAGATGCAACTCAAAATGATAACTATCGGCTGCTTACTCTGTTCTTCACTGGCACACACTGGCTATGCAACTTCAACCGACTGTATCTTTCTCATCCTTGCATATCTGATAATGCACTTATAGACTAAGCATGAATATATTCTAACCAACTTAACTTCTAGGGTGCATATCATAATTCTTATGTAACACGTGCACTGATGCTCTGAGTTGCAAGAACTATGTACACTGTCTAGTCTTCAACACTTAACCAATTTCTGATCTCCTCATCAAGTGCACTGACACTAAACTGCTATATGAATTTTTTACAATAATGACAACACTATATTAAGTCATATACATCAGTATAGCCAACTTGCCAACACATATAACATTTCTCAAATTTTTTATTTCTAAATAAAAATGTAAATAATTTTTTTTAAATATACAATAAATATCTTACTTTCAAATTATAGTCTAACAAATATACTTTTTGAGTACTATATAGTTGTAACTTTATATTGATAAAAGAGACAATTATAAAAAAATAAATAAAAGTTATTTCTTTCAAATCTTCCGCATAAAATAATTAATTATAATGCTATCTTTAAATGAGTTTTAAATTAATTTGTAGTTTTTCATATATTATAAAATTATACATATTAAAAAATGATTCTATTTAAAAAAAAGGTTAACTAAGCTTCAGATGTATGACTGTCATGCTCAAGATGAGTCCCAACCACCCTCAAACAACAAGATTTTCATAGAAAAAAGAAACTCAAACCCAAAATACCTTGAATAGAAAAGTTTAAAACTAGGCAGATAAATGCAATTTACATGCCTACTTGAGCCTTAGCCAAGATGAAAAATAGATACTAGAAAAATTGAGAGAAAATGACATCCAAAAGGATGATACAGCTCAAACAAAGAACTAGTTTGGCAAGAAATACTTCTAGAAGAGTTTCCACCATGAGAGACATAATCCACAAATAGAATAGGAACCTTAGAGATCTTATTATAACAACCATATGCTGGAACTTATCTCAAGAGAAGATTTCAGGAGAGGAGAAACTGAGGGATGTGGTTTGACAACCTATCTCTCAAGAATGACAATCCAATATATTCCTAAAAAATATTTCAAATCCAAAGTCATTGATGGAATGTCAGTGGGTCTAAAGTTTATTCAAACTCTGTAATAGAGACCTCATTATGATAAAAAATAAAAATGACCAAACCAAATGACATAGTTTTTTTTGCACTGAAACCATTCGTAACAATAAAAAATAATTCAAAGAAACCTCCAATATTACAAAATCCTACATCAAAGTTATACAATGAAAAAGAAACTCAAGGGAAGTAGGGGAAATAATTTTCTTCTACATATAGGTCATTGCCAACGTTTTAACGATGTGTATATCCTATAATAAATCCATACTGAAAGTTAAAATTTGAGAAGTAATTTTTGTAAACAGAGCTAAAGGATTCAACTTAATTATTTTTTTGTTGAGCATTAAAATTATAGCTTCTTTATTAATTGGTCAATATAACTAAAAAAATAATTATTATGTTACATTCATCTTTAATATTTTAACAATTTATTAATAATTTGAAGCATCATATTTATAGCTATATGAATATATAGAATGCCCAAATATATGATATATATAATTTTAATATTATATAGTATTTTGAAAATTTTATAAAAATTCTACAAACTATGAAAACGTAGGATCTTTTGTAACCTTAAAAGGAAATGCTAACTAGTAAATGAGATTATCATTAATGAAAACAATAGTTGGCCTTTATCACCAACTTAAATTATAAATGATTAAATTATTTAGTTAGTCAATCCCGTTTTCATCTATTGATCACCATTTAGTCATCATGATTTATCCATTTATCATTTATGTAAGCCCACATTATCCACTTAAAATTGTGAGTTAGTTTTTTCTAAGTCCCTCTTTTGGTTAGACTCTTAGGATGTATTTCCTCCTATCAAATATATGAACCCACATTTATACTCTTTGTGATTATTTCATAGAGGTTGATTGGGAGAGGGTTGGATATTTTTAAAGAAGCTCAAGCAATAGGGTAGGTAGAGGAGTTCAATAGGAAGTACCCTTGGGAGTGGTCATCAGGGGGCTCAACAAACGAACATGGTGAGCTATCTTAAATTCTTGTAAGGCATACCTTAAAATCCCTAAGGATAAATGATATCTATCTTTGGAGTCTTCATCATAGGGGGTTTATCTTGTGGGCTATGGGTATCAAGAATTGGATAGATAGATACATGGGAAAAATAAAGTCCCCTTTGAGGAAAAAAGTTGGAAAAAGTTTTATTCATCTAAATGCATTTTTTATTTGGCCTAGAACCCTTGCAATGCATGTGTCACTTGAGAGAATTGAAGTGGGGCTTTGAGGGGACATTTATATGTGTCCTATGTGGTAAATAAGAGGAATTAGGCTATCTAGGCTATTTAGTTCACTAATGTGTTGAGTTATGCTATTTTAATAAATGAGACCCAACATATTAGTGTAGCATATAATTTTTGTTCATTTATGCCACTTAAATGGAAGGACCCATTTTCATAATTTTTTGTTGTACTTAATAAATACAAACATAAATGATTGAGCTAGTGGAGGATAATTGTGAATACAAAGGATTAAGTGGATTCTTATTTGAATAAGTCATTTTAAAAATAAAAAAATAAGTGCATTGAGTCATATTTTTAAAGGTGGGATGCATAAAGATAAGTGGATAAGTAATCTTTTCTACAAATATCTTAGTGTGTTAGTCATGAATTGGTCATTTTGCTGTCCCCACCCAGGTTCAATGCCTTGTCCAGCCATTGTGATTGTGGGTTTGGGTCGTTTACTATTTGTTCATTCGTTGCTTGAAGTCATCTCTGGGAATCTTTTGTAATATTCTTTTTTATTAATATAAGTTCAATCGTATTCCTTTTGCCTTAAAAATACAACAAGAATAACTAAAGGATAATTTCATCTTTAAGTTCATTTTAACATACTTTTCATAGCCAAAGCTTAGCTTTTGAATGATAAATGTGTCCCAACATGAATACAAAATGTTTCAATATACATGACAATAAAAAATCATAATTGAAATTATGGGAAATGAAAAAAAAATGACACACTTGACAATTTGCCAACACCTTAAAAAAATAATACTCTCATGTAATTTTGATACTTTGTATATTAACATTTTAAGTATGTGCGAAATTTTCTTTCAATAATGTATTTATACACGCAAAACTTGACGTGTGATATAGATTTCCTTATGTAAACTTCCATAAATGGCAATTAGTTCTTAAGATGAATAGCTTTTGAAAATACAAATTTGAATTATTATTTTAGTATGCATGTGGCTATGCTTGTAATATAGGGGCACAATTATATCTATAGCTTTCTTCAAAATAGAAAAGTAGTAATAAATTGAATCCAACCAACTTTGGATTGGGGAACAATACATATCAAAAACCAGATTAGTGAAACTACAAAAAGAATTATATTATATTTTATAATTACACATCAATGAAATCTACATAAGTTGATGTAAAACATAGAAATTAAAGCAATCAACTTTGTTTTCTATACAAAACTATTATTTATTTATAATAATTTAAATAAACCATCTTTATTAAATAATTGAAATTAAAAATTAAAAAATTTAATACATCATCTACTTTATACAAAATAGAAACGTATGAAAAAAACTTTGCCCAAACTAATTAAAATTCTGGAAAGAACTATCCAATTATTAAACTTTATCCGTGACAGTGACCTTCATAAATAAGTTGTAAAGAAAACTACCATAAAAAATGTAAAATAATTGAATATATAAAATAATTTCGAAGGCCTTGTTAAAAATCAGCTAGGGAAACAAAGAATTGTAGATATTCACATATGGTAAGCATCTAGGCCAAAGTCTAGAAACCCACCCCGTTATTCTATTCTCATCAATAATAGTGCCCCATCAACACATTACTTAGAGAAGAATCCAACGGTGAGCAGAGAAGCTGAATTAGCCGGCCTGGACATTTTGATATTGAATGTGGACAAGCTGAAGCCATCAAAGTTGTCAAGCCGTCTTGAGCATTATAACTGTATTTCAATAATCATTTTTAGCTCTGAGTGAGACTCTTGAGTTCCTTTCAACGATTGAGCATTCTTGGAAGAATAATTGGTAAACTACATTTTGCTTCATTAGCAATGGAGATACCAAACCCTTACATCACAAAGTTTCACACGATATGAAATGTAATTGTTTATGAAAATGCCTTTCCCTGGCTTTTTTCTTCCTCTGTGGCCCCTACGACCTTGAGAACCATACTTCTTCAGCTGAAACATTCCCAAAACTTGGATTTCAAGAGAAAAGAGAAGGTATTAAAAGCCCAAATGAACGTTGAAATCTACGAAACACGTCTTTTCAAAGTTCCTGTTTTGCTATATCAATGGCTTCTTCAGATGCTTCCAAGGTTGAATCTGGGCTAAGCAATCTATCAGCGCTAGTAATTATAGGCCTTTTGATCGCTCTTGCAATTATCATAAAAGCCTTCTGTATCCATTTTTGCTATGTTCGATCAAGGCGCAATGGATTTGATCATCCAGATAATGATCTCCCAACAATGGAAAACGGGGGTTTGGATAAAGAGTCTCTGGATGCTCTTCCAATGGCTGAATATAAATCACAGAATGTGAACGAAGATCTCGAATGTGTAGTGTGTCTCTCTCAATTTGAAGAGAATGAGAAAATTAGGGTTTTGCCCAACTGCAATCACAGCTTTCATACGGAGTGCATAAATATGTGGTTACAATCCCACACTAGTTGTCCTATTTGCAGACAAAGGCTGTCATCAAATCGATCTCCCAATATAATGAGTTCAGACAGAGGGACAGAAGCTACTTCATCAAATATTGATGGTACAAGTGCGAGCGTTGTTCGTTTGCATCTGGTGAGAGGGCAGAGAAGCTCTAGTTCAGTGCAGCACTCAAGACCAGTAAGTGTATTAACGTTAATGAACCAGGCTTTGACTCATCAAAGAATGTATAATGAAAGAACAGCGCTACACACTGCTATTAACGTTGGACCTTTCTAGTCCAATTTTAGCTTTGCTTCTTCAATAAGCAGTGTTCCTTAAACTTCTCTCCCTATTATTCCCCTTTAATGTCTTCCTCAGTTTCCTTTGAGTGTCATCGATCTATCTATAGAGACTTGAAAGCAATTCTATTTTATAGATAATTGTATTACATTTGTCTTTCCAGTGGCCATAGGAGTTAAACATATTAAAATAGGAATAAAGATAAGTCTTGGATATGCACACATTCAAAAATTTATATCTATATGTACATATATGTATAGATACATTCATATTCAAAATTGAGAGAGAGTGGGCAGGGTCTCAAATTCAAAAAATTAAAAAATTAAAATTTAATTTATGTTCTTATAAGGAGTTAAATTAGTTGTTTATCCAAAAAGATGCATCTATATAGGTAACCACTACCATTCTGTAATTAAGGATCTCATAGGAGGTCGATAAACCATGTCACGAATCTCACGGGGATATGTTAAGCACTTATGAAGAGTTATTATTCCAATTCCAATTCAGCTGTTGGTTGGTCCTTGGCTAGTATTTTGTGGTTTTGTTGTTTTATTAAAGGACTCACCGTTTTTTTTGCTCAATTTCACACGTTGTAAGATTATGTAGTTTTGTCTTGATGGCTGACATATAATATGTCCTTATCTAATATGTACAAGTTACATTTATTTTGAGAAAATAACTAAATATAATTATATATTGATAAATAATATATTTGAATATAGAATTACTTCATTCCTTAATCTTCCATCAATTTACAAATATTCTCCTACAATTAATCTTATCACATAAGAAATAAATAATGAGAAATCTTTAATTACAGCAAGAGTTGTGATGCAACTGGGGTCCTATCTTTTGTAGAGAGGTAGCATATTAGTTTAGATTATTGCAAAAAATTGAATTTCTCATAGAGAGGATTTGTTAAAAGTAGCCTTTGATGAGGATTTTCTTATCAGTATTGCTACTTATATTGACTACATACAGTTCAAACGATGCCAAATTTAGCTTTTTTCTATCTAAATGTTGTAGAAGCTATAAGGATTTTATTATTGGTGTGTATTTTGGACTTCAAAGAAAGAGATTAAGTTCACCTGAAATACTTAAAGAAATATACAATAGTATATTAATACTACTTTTGAAAAAAAATGAGGTCCGTCTAAAATAAAAGGAGCCATTTTAGTTTCCAACAACAAAAAATAACCTGTATACACAATCATTGTACTAAAGAGAGCATGCTAAGAGGACAACATGTGCATATCTTTCTTTCCTATGAAATTTTTCATATTATATAGAAAAAAATATAAAAATGCCTCAAGTAGATTGAATATGGATGTACGCCTACCAGTTTCACTTTCTAAATAGATTCAGGACATCCTTATTTTACCCATTCTAGGAATATCATAGAATGGTTGCATTCAATGTTATAAAATTGCATTTAGACATTTCCTAAATAAAATTACAACTTCGTCAATATATAGATTCTACGCGTATCCTAAAATCATTATAATTCATGAGATTGTATCTCTTTACAAGATTTTCATAAATAGGTCAAAATCCTTTGGAACATATTAATTCTTTGCATAACCTGTAATCATGGCATCTTAACCTATAATCTATGTCCAATTATGTATTTATGTATTTATGTATTTCACATATCTATCGAACAAATGGAATATTGTGAGGAGAGTGAATCAATATTTCCAAAAAATTACAACTTTTTTATTTGACATATCCATAATGACTTGACTTACATGCATAAGAATTGAAGATGTAATTAATAAAGTAAATAAGAGAGAAATAAAATCCACAACAATATACATAATGGGACACTAGATTTTTATCATGGAATCCAATTATAGAAAAACCACAAATAAGTTTATCTTTCAATATATTATAACTAGTTATCATGTATATTACAAAAGATGCTCATTGCAAGGCTCGCTATTAGAAGGCTAACTACCCAATAAAGATAAGTATATAAAATATTGAACTGTTATAATTTCGTCTCACATATGCCTGAATTTAGTTCTATGGAAGCTCAATAGATAGACTTTTTATCACCTAAATAGCGCACCCTTGCTGAGTAAACCCAACCTATAGGTGAACATTGGAAAGCTTCCTTGATTGTAGGCTCATATAGTGGAAGCTAACCTCCAGAGTAAGTTGGTTCTTGTGGTGCTCACCTAAACTAATCTAAACTAAGCTTTGTTGGAAAGAGACACTTTACAGATGCTTGAATGTTGTCATTCATGGAAATAAAACTCATAATTAACATGTGCATTATAGTACAAGTTCATACCAATGGTTCATAGCAAGAAATTGACTAAGTATGAAATGAAGAATATGGTGTTCTGCCAGTTTTAGTGTTTCGTTCATTGAGGTTTGCATATTGAAGATATTTGGTTGCGAACATAAGGGAAGAATTTTAGATTTCTAAAGATGATAATTCTAGAATTTTAAGGTTTTGTTCAATACATAGTGTAGAATTTATATGGATCTGTGAATCATGTTTTTTGCATTTGATAGTCAAAATGGTTGACATAGTGGAAAATATTTTGCGGATGCGAAAAATCAATTTAGGTGGTAAATTTTTTGTTAAAATGATGAATCTAACACATCTGGTGATATGTGCATGATTATTTATGTATTTGAATTTTGATTTTGGATGTTTTGGTTAACACGTTTCACATATCCCAAGAACATTTTTGAGCTGACATGATGTGATCCTATTTTAGGGTTGAAAACATATAAGATCAATTATTTAGGGTTTGTAAGTGTTGTTCATGAATGAAAACTGTTATGGTGTTAAGGTTTTGATTCAGAGAAGTGATATCCAAGGCTCTAATTAGCAAAGAACGATGAAATTGTGCAATCATAGATCAAAGGGAGTCATATCAAAGTAATGATCTTATGTGGAACTATAATCAAGCATTGTTAGATTATATTTCATCAGTTCATCATCTACTATGAGCATTGTAGTGATCTTGTAAGACAGTGAACCTTGTATAAAGGGTTGTAGCCCTGATTGTAATTGAGAAGTGAACTCTAGGTGGTGTGCTCAAATACATGTGCATTCCCCATAATTGTAAGATAATATTTTCGCTGAGTATTATCTTGTGCGTTTAGTCCCCATCATGGTTTTTCCCATAACATGGTTTCCATGATGGAATTCAATGTGTTATGGTGTTATGATTATTTGATATATGTTCATGCATGTTACTTTTCATCTCATATGCTAAAGTAGATTACGGATTTGAATATTGAAGTTTAAATTTTTTGAACACTTATTCACCCCCCCTCCCCTCTCCTCTCAGTTTTATTTCTTTAAACTACTAGGTATGAGAGAAAATTCCCTTGGAGAAAGTTTAATAGCTTGAGGGTGATTGGGGAAAGAAGAAATGGATTCAAGATTGCATTAACAACTCATAGTTGCATTGGAAGATCTTGATTAGACTAAAACTAAAGCTAAAGGACTCTAGAGGAATCTAAGAGAATCTAAAATCTTTGACAATTCATTGAAAGAACAATTTAATCAAGACCAAGAGAAGGTAACTCTATGAACACCTAAAGTAGAAAGATTGTGATAGCTTCCATATGATGAGAAGTTGAGTAAAGATCTGAACAAGAAGACTGAGGAATGTGAGAAGCCTAAGAAATAAAATGTAGTCATAAAGAATGAGATGGAATCCATGGTAATGAGAATGAAAAAGGAGATTGAGTACAGGAAGAAGAATGGATAAAATCTAAGTCAATCCCTAGAGAAAATATCTTATGAGTCCAATAGACTTGTTTCTAGTCTGTAGGAAGCCAATGATGTTGAGGAAGAGCTAAGAGAGGAGCTTTTAATTTATAATGATTACTAGGAAAATTTAACATTATTAGCACTGAAAAACTTGGTTCATTATTGCAAAGTCAAAGGAGCACAAATGATAAGTGTGGTCTTGGATTTGAGGAAGGACAAAGTTTTAAATATGGATTTGATAGAGAAAACCCTAGATCTAAGAAGAAGAAGAACAAGAAGACACCTACAAGACAACCTAATGCACAAAGGTTCAGTGGTAAGTATTTTACTTGCAATAAATTTTGTCAAAAAGTCATGAATTGTAGAAAGAGGATGAATTATAATGGTACATCTTTTTCTAGTCAATGTTTTAAGTGCAAAAATCAAGGTCATAAGGAAAGTGAATGCATCAATGTTGTGAGCAGCTCTTGTTTAACAATAAGAGAAATTTTAATTGTTATGTATGCAATGCATTTGGTTACATTGTGAAGTAGTACAGAGCAAGAAGAAATAATATGAGCAATAGTAATAGGAAAAGGAATGTTGTGTACTACACATGAAATAGATCTTGTCATATTGCAAGGTAGTGCAGAAGCAATGATGGGAAAAAAAATATTTTATAGACAATATAAAAATAGGAATGGAGATGATAAAGGAAAGTCAAATTGAATGTTGAAGATATTTAGAAGAAAATGAAGCAAGCATGGAGGAAGAAGAGTGAGGAGAACACATATGTAGGATCTTCATCTGGATCTAGTGCTGATAATTGCTTAGGGAATTAAGATTGGACCTTTTGCCTAGGGAGCTTAGAATAAAATCTTGTGTAATCTCGTGTAAATGTTGATGTCTAGATCTATGAGGTATGGAAAAGCTATGGCCAATTGGCATTGTGTGTGTGAATTTTGTACCTGATCTGTAGATACAACACTTCAGTAAAACATTAGAGGTTAGCAAAAATGAAAGCTGCAATGAATTGAAAGCTAAACTAACCAGGTGATTTACTACCTTCTAATAGGTGCGAGTATGATGTTCTTAGATTGTTATCAAGATCAGTGACCTTGACAACACCTAAACGAAGGATTTGAATGCAAAAGATGGATATGGAATGACTGCAATTAATCTATTTTTTTTATTTTCTATGCAAATATGATAATGAAAAATGGATATGAATCTATGATATGCAAATTAAGCTAACAATGATATGAAATATGAAACTAGAATGAATTGAAAACAAGATTGATCTCACAAAATATTGATTCGCAAGAAGCTTGATGATTACTCTGATGTCAATTCGCCAAAGTAAGTATGCAAATTCTGTGGATTCTGTGGATGATTTGTGAAGAGCTAAAGCCTTAATTTATAGAAATCTAGGGCTTTGGAGGTGCATGAATAAAAGCCATAAATCACTCAAATTAACTCAGCTTGATTTTTGAGTTATCTGATTATAAAGAATAATTAACTCACAAAAACATGCAAAAGCAGAGTTGAACTCAAAATAGAGTTTAGATTTAATTGATAATTGATAGTTGTCTGCTTTTCTTGAATGTGCATGTTTTTATTTATGAATTAATTTAATAATAAAGTGATTTATTTCCAACTTAACTGATTTTGAAATTAAAACAATTGATTTATGGGTTAATCAATTATTTTTTAAACTTTTATTCCAAAATAATATCATTAAATATGACAACTTGCTTTAATTAATTAAATAAGAATTTAATCAATTAATGATAGGAATTTTGATTTATTGTCAAATTTAAATAATAATAATCAGGGACAAATATAATTAAATCCAATTAAATAATTAAGTGGGAGAATTAAATCTAATTAATTAAATATTGAGAATATTTAATTAATCAAACTTTAGGATAAATAGGATTTATCGCCAAATAATCATTAAATCAAAGATAATTATGATGATTAGGAATCATACCAAGAATATTCCCGGATGCAAAATTTGAGATAATCAATTAGGATTCGATGATGTTTCGATGTGCCTTAGGTTAGGACTTCGATGTCAATTTCATTCAATGTGTCGATATAGGAGGTTAATGAACTTATAGCCCATTTTTGGGGTATTACATTTTGCCCCTCTTTGAATTACTGTGCGAAGCGCAGTGGTTCAAAGATAGTCTGTGTATGATGTTGAAACTAATGTTTGAAATTGAAATTGATATGAAGCAGAAACTGATTGAAATTGATATGAAGATAATAGGTCCTGAATGACCAAAGATAATGTTAACTATAACAGTAAATGAACCGATGATTGCAAAAAAGTGTCAAAACACCTAATTCTGAACCTTATGATTGCGAAGAAGTGAGTGACTGATTCCAGACTTGATTGTCCTTGTAATCACATTGGTATCACATCTGAACCCTTCAGTTTCCGAAGAACCAAGGAAATGATACAATTGAACTGATAGTTGCAAAAAAATGATACAATTTACAAGATTAGGAGAATACCAGATTGATATGGATCTCGATGAATCTGATATGCCCCGAGTGATGATTGATTTGCCCCAAGCGATGAGGTCTTTTTGATGAATCAACAACTAGACGTGGTTGTTGTCTTGATTACTGAGGAAAGATATGATTTTAAATTTAGATTACAGACTTTGAATGATGTGCAATACCATGCCCCCTTCAGGATTAAAATTGAAATCTGATAAGAAAAGTCAACGTTGATAGTTTAAAAGCATTTTAATTGATTTAAGAAGTGGTTATACACGTTCGAGTGTCCATTCTGCATCGTTTGGAGGCCCTGAAGACCAAGGTTGACTAGGTTTTACCATGAGTTGACCATGGTTGACCAAGTTGAAATTTTGATAGTTTGATGTAAGATAATTAGTTAAGTTCAATTATAGGTTTCTGTGATGATAGAAGGTTGATTATGCAAGTAGTTAATAATATGAATGATCACAGATTTTGATTTTGATCCCGAAAAAGGATTCTACTTACTGTTTTGTTGGAGGACCTTCATGTGAGATTCAGCTCTTGTTAGATTTGAAGATGTGATTTGAAGAATTGTTTAAGCATTGAAGTTTAGCCAACCACTGTGAGATCATGCAAACATGCAAAATGCAAAGAAACATGCAAAATGAAATGCAACCTAGGACCTAGGACCTAATCACTGATCATATGTCAATTTGTTATCATCATTGAACTTTTAGGTAACTGGATAAATCAATACAATGCCCACTAGTTATGAAACCATAGACATATGAATATCAATTTGTATGCGTAGGAATCAATACAACATCCACTGATTAGGAAACCATGGATATATGAATATTGATTTTGTTTTTAGAATGTCGGATTAGATATAAGCATCAAAGCATAAGTGCCAGGATGACCTAATATCATGTCCATTTTGATATAGCAATTTGTATAAGCATCAAAACATAAACATCATGATGACCTAAATACGCCTTGCATTACAAACACATCAAGTAGTCAAGAGATCATTCTAAATCCAATGTGAATTACCCATAGTGACCCTTTATCATTCACATCCTTAGGTAAGATCGCGTTTCACAGTAGGAGAAAGAACTCACTCAAAAAGACAATAGTTAGATCAAACTTTCATGAATTTTTTAGGTATCAATGGTCGAGGTACACATGGCCATCCAATTCAAGATAGAGGCTCTTACAGTCGGACACCATTTCAATCCAGAATTTCCAAAGTTGTTAGATTTTCACATACAAGCGGAAAACAAAGAAAAGATTATGCCCCCAGTCATCACTCTCTAAATCCCATAAAGGACATCATCAAAGAGCTCAAAAGGACGTAATATGAAAAAATCTCAATGCGAATCAGAAAGCATACAAGGAGATAAAACCATGTAAAAGCATAGATTGTTTTCAGTTTGTGTTTGATGTTTGATTGCGTTGTTGTACATGGAAAATCCTTTCTAGAGACAAGACTGACTGAAAAAATCACATGAAGCTTCAAAGGACTCTGACTGGATATGATACGTCTAAGATACATTGAAGGCCATAGGATATGACTATGATTGCCCCCAAGTTTGAACATTGATAGGATACAAATGCTTGAACTGATTGGTGTACAAACTGACTTATTCAAAACTGGAAATGCAGAAACAAACCGGGAGATATGTACAAACTAAAGCAAGATTGAAAGCTAGGAAAGACCAAGATTGCGCTGATAGATGGAGCATTTTGAAACAAGTGGTGCTCGTTTGCTGGGTTTTCACCATCTTGGTAGATATTCTATTTTTGCTACCAAGGCGCCTATTTCCAGGTTTTCACCAAGGCACTTTTTCTTTTTCTCATTTTTTTGTATTTTTTATTTTTCAATTTTTTTTTGTGAATCGTCAAGGTTCCTATTGCTAGATTTTCACCAAGATATTCATTTTTAAAGAATTTTTTCCAATTTTTAAGATTTTTTCAGGACATTTTACCATAGACTGAATGCCTCAAGCGTAGAATTTCTTTAGATGGAGAACATTGATTGGTTCTCAGAGCTATTCTCCTTCAGTCGTTGAGAGTTGATAGGCACCAGAGCCAAAAGTAGCAGTGATAACAAAGGGACCCAGCTAGTTGGGTTCAAACTTCCCCTTGCATTCTTGATGTGATTGATTTTTAAGATTCTCTCTCAAGACTAGATCACCAACCTAAAATTCTCTGTGTCTGACTTTCTTGTTGTAGCCTCTAGACATTCTTTTCTGATATACTCTAAGATGATCATATGCTGCTTGTCTGCGCTCATCTAGTAGTTCAAGTTCTTGCAACCTAGACACTCTGTAGTCATCATCAGTTACCAGACCATGCATTCTGATTCTTAGTGATGTGATTTCAACCTCAATAGGTAGTACCGCTTCAGACCCATAAACTAAAGTGAAAGGTGCAGCCCCAATAGGTGTTTTGATACTTGTTCTATAGGCCCAGAGAGCTAGATTGATCATGAGATACCAGTCTCTTCCTATTTTATTAACTGTACGATGCAAGATTTTCAATAGATTCTTATTAGAAGCCTCTTCTTGTCTATTCCCTTGAGGATAGTAGATAGATGACCAATGTTGTGTGATCTTGAATTTGGCACATAGATCATCTAGATCCTTATTCTTGAATTGTCCACCATTATCTGTGATTATGGAATGAGGTATCCCATATCTGCATATGATATAGTTCAATATGAACATAGAGATTTGTTTTCCAGTTGCTTGTGTCAAAGGGACTACTTCTACCCATTTTGTAAAATAATTTGTAGCTGTGATTATATGGGTATGTCCATTGGAAGAATGAGGATGTATAGCTCCTATAAGATCAAATGCCCATTGGTGAAAAGGCCATTGTGTAGTAAAGGGAATTAGATCTCTCCCTGGAGCATGAATTAAGTTTCCATGTACTTGGCATTTTTTACAGTTCTTAGCAAACTTGATAGACTCTTTCTCCATTTCAGGCCAATAGTACCCAGCCCTAATAAGTTTTTGAGCTAGTGTTAAACCATTCGAGTGTGACCCACAAATCCCATCATGGACTTCCTCTAATGCACGTTGAGACTCTTCCCATTCTAAACATCTAAGTAGTGTACCATCTAAACCTCATTTGTATAGATCATGACCAACGATGACATATCAGGAGGCATTATAGATAAGGTATCTCTTTTCATGGTGATTGAAGGTATCGGGAATGATTTGGTCTTGGAGATAGGAAAATAGGTTTTTGTATCTGGATGAATCATGACCTACAATAGTGAAAATCATGCGGGTTTTAGGGGAATCATATGCAAGATAAGATAGTGCTTCCACCAAGAAATCATAGCGTAGCTCATGTTTAGGCTGCTATAATAAAGTAGATAATGTTGCCATTGCATCAACAGCCTTATTCTCCGTTCTAGGAATTTGCTCAAATGTGATAGATATGAAATATTTCTTTAAATCATCTACCATTCTCTTGTAAAGAATGAGCTTTTCATCTTTAGTTTGTTACACATCATTGACTTCATGAATAACAAGTTGAGAGTCTCCATGAATGTGTAGCTATGTCACTCTCCACTCAATTGCTAGTTTCATGCCATTCAAAAGGGCTTCATATTCAGCAATATTGTTTGTGCAAGGAAACTTTAATCTGAATGCTTTTGGGATTGAGTATCCTTGAGGAGTAATGAACAATATGCCTACTCCAGATCCATTTTATGTATAGGAGCCATCAAAGAATAACTGCCATTCTCTAGAAGAAAGAGTCATGATAGAGGAATCTGGAAATTCCATTTGCATTGGTGTATCATCAATCATAGGTGCATCTGCTAATTGATCAATAATAACCTATCCTTTGATAGCCTTTATTTCCACATATTCAATGTCAAATTCACTTAAGAGCATAACCCATTTAGCTAATCTACCTGTGAGGGCAGCTTTGCTTAGTAGGTACTTGAGTGGATCAATTTTAGCTACCAATTGTGTGGTATGAGCTAACATGTAGTGTCTCAGTTTCTATGATGCAAAGATCACAGCTAGACAAGCTTTCTCAATCATTGAATAGTTCTTCTCATATGCAACCAATGTTCTACCGATATAGTATATAGCTCTTTCCTTTTTATTCTCATCATGTTGTGCTAGCAATGCCCCCAGTGATGTATCTGTAGTAGAGACATATAAGATCAAAGGCTTCCCATGAATAGGAAGCATCAAGGTAGGCAGATTTGATAGATACTTCTTGATATGGTTAAAGTTGTTCTCACATTCTTCAGTCCATGCAAAGGTCATGCCTTTATGTAATGTTTTTGTAAACAGTTGTGATAGGTCTGCTAGCTGTGATATGAATCTTCTAATAGATTGAACTCTTCCTTGCAATGTCCACATTTGACTAATATTCTTTGGAGGTTGCATTTCCATTATAGCCTTGACTTTAGCTAGATCAACTTCAATGCCCTTCTTTGAAACTATGTATCCTAAGAGCTTTCCAGAAGTGACACCAAAAGCACACTTCTTAGGATTTAGTCAGAGACTAAACTTTTCCATTCTGTCTAGGATCATGCTCAAGTCCTTTAGATGTTCAGTTCTAATCATAGATTTTGCTAAAGTATCATCAACATAATCTTCCATAGTTCAATGCATCATGTCATGGAAAATAGATGTCATTGCTCTTTGATATGTAGCACCAGCATTTTTAAGCCCAAATGGCATGACATTCTGACAGAAGGTACCCCATGCACATGTGAAAGTAGTTTTCTCTTGATCCTCTGGAGCAATTTTTATTTGGTTATATCCAGAGAAACCATCCATTAAGGAATACATCTCAAAACCCATAGTCATGTCCACTATCATATCAATGTTAGGTAGTGGAAAATCATCCTTAGGGCACACTCTATTCACATCTCTAAAGTCTATGCACACTCTAATTGAACCATCTGGTTTAGAAATAGGTACAATATTAGAGATCCATTCTGCATAGTCAATAACTCGGATGAATCCAGCTTTCAGGAGCTTCTCTAATTCAGCTTTTACCAAGAGTGCAACATGAGGATGCATCTTTCTCAACTTTTGTTTAACAGGTGTAACATTTGGAGCTATAGATAAATGATGCATTATAAGATTAGGATCCAATCCTGGCATATCTAAATATTTCCATGCAAAGTTGATCTTCTTCTCTATTAGGAATGTTGTAAATTTTTTCCTCTCTTCTTCTGCTAATGATTGTGCTACATGTACCAATTATGGTTCCTCTATTGTACCCAAATTGATAGATTGAGTGGGCTCAATTAGAACTAGAGATCTGTCATGTAAATGACTCAGAAGGACATCAAATATCTCATCCTTAGGCACCTCAAAGAGGTTTTCACCTTCAGAAATGTCTTTTATTTTTACTTTTGTAGGTTCTGAGACTGCCACAAAGTGGTTTTCACCCTCAGAACTCTTTTTCTTTTTCTTTTTATTCTTATTTTTCTGACTAAGATATTTGATGTCCAACTCAGTCATGCTGATGCTTGGTTCACTAATGGAAGTACTCATAGGTTCAACTGCATTGAGGTAGCAAGCAAGGGCATAGTCATTTGGGAAGGTATAAATACCATGGCTCAGATTTGTGGAGGTTTGATCAATAAGTTCTGGATACTGGATAGTCAAAGTGGGGAAAGATTGGGAGATAGTGTTTACAGATATGGATATGTCATCATTGATCCTAACCTAATGCTCAAGTTCAAATTTGATAATACAACTTAAGACATTCAATTCATGAATAGGCTCAATGTCATCGTGGGAGTCCAATTCAGCCATAGGTGGATCAAACTTGATAGGTTCATCATTTCACTCTAGACTTACGTTGGGTTCAGGTGCATATTGGTGAATAAAATCAACATGTTTCTTGGTGATAAGCTCATCTAGTTCTGAAATGACTCCCCATTCATAGTCATTAGATTCATCTTCTGATTCAAGATCTCTAGGAAATCTTAGAACATGAGTAAAGTTAGGGTGAATACCCCAAAAAGGGTTACCCTCAGATTCTGATTTGAATTCATACTCATGAGAATCTATCTCAGAATGACTACCACATGTGTTGCAACTATCTCTTGGTTGATAGTAGGTTCTTGTGTTTCTACTACATTAATTCTTTTGATTGGATCATCTTTATCATCAAGAAGGTCTTTGATCTCTTTAGGAAATTTTTCATAGGGGATGAGTTCTGAGCTATCTGAATCACTATCTGATGGTTCTATTTCTCCTTTCTTAAGAAGAGGTTCTCCTGGTGTGATCTAATCTATGACATGAGAACAATTACCTTTGAGGTGATAGGGTTTCTTCTTAAATCCTAAGCCAACCTTATCTTTATTTTCTCTACCAGTATGTGGAAGAGGTCCCTCAAGACCTTTTCCTTTGACTCCTAGAGGTCCTTTACCTGAATATCCCATCTTAGCTATTAATTTATCTCCTAGGCCATATGACTTAGGAGGATCTTTGGATGCTGTAGAATCATGAGTTTGGACAACCGGGGATTCAGGTTCATCTTTGTAAAGCCATTCGAGCACAACTTCATCCTCTTCAAATTCTTACTTGGACACTTGTTCTGCTACAAAGTTCTTTTTATATGCCTCAAGAGGTTCTTTAGATTCTGGTTTGGATTGTTTCAAATATTGTCCATAAGACTTAAGTGAGATAGGGAGAGATGTCAAAGATAAGACTGGCTCTATAATATATTCTCCCATCCCATTTTCTTTGATATTGACCTCTTTAGCAATGTCTTCCATTTTGGATGTTGAAGTAACATTTAGTTGTTCAGTAGAAGATTCTCTGTTATTGGGAACAAGCTTATCAGCACTTTCCTTCAATGTATTGCAAGTTGTATTTAGATCTATGGGGATAGTAACCTCTACTCCTTCATAAGGAAACTTCAAACATTGATGGTATGTAGAAGTAATAGCTTGCATTTCATGTATCCATGGTCTCCCTAGAAGAATGTTGTAAGCCAAAGGTAGATCAAGAATTTGACATATAGTATCTTTGATAACTGGACCTGCTCTGATAGGTAAGACAATGGTGCCTTTAGAAGATCTTTCTTGTTCATCATAGGCTTTGCTAGTTATTTTCTTTCTAGGATCAATAGCCAATTTTGAAAATCCCAATTGTGTGATCAAGCTGTAAGAACAAATGTTTAGGCCAGTGCCCCCATCTATCAACACATGTTTGACTCTACGGTTCTGGATTAAGACCTCTATATGAAAAGGCTGATTATGTGGGTGACTCAAGGAGTTGTCATCTTCCTCTGAAAAGGAGATATATTGTGAAGATGTAAGATGTCCAACCATAATCTAGAACCTGTCTAAATCAAGGTCATCAGGAACATTGGATCTGAGGAAAGCTTTGTCTAGGATAGCTCTATGAGCTGGAGATATTCAAAGCAACTCAAACATGGAGATTTTGGCATTAGTGTGCTAGAGTTGTTGAACAATACTATAAGATGTAGGCCTTGTATCCTTTGGATTGGAATATTTGGAAGTAGACTTCTATCTGGAAGCAGATGAAAGATTGAAGGGTATCTTAGGGATATTAGATGAATCTGGGATTTGTCTGTTCAGATGTGCCTGAGCTTGTGATCGAGTAACTACATTAGCTGAGGAATGATCTCTTTCTCTTCATACAATTGTGAAGACATTGCAACTTTCAAAGAGACATGGTTCAACCATATTGATGATAGCATTATTTCCAAGGTAGGCATAATTGACTTTTGCCCCCATATTAGGCTGAGAAGTTGAAACTCCTTGACCATGTTGAGGAAATGGTTCTGTAAATGTTGTATGATCATTATTGCTCTTAGGATTGTCAACTATGATAAATCCACTATCGATCAGATCTTGAATGGTGTGTTTCAACCGTAAGTAGTGATTAGTTTTGTGACCTTTACCTTGATGAAAATCACAGAATTCATTTTCTTTCCACCAATGTGGCTTAGGGTTTGGATCAAATTGTCGGATTGCTAGCAAAGAGATGATGTTATCAGCCAGTAGAGTTCTCATAGCTGATTCTAAAGATTCTCCAAGAGGAGTGAACTTTCACTTTTTATCCCAAGATTTTTATTCTAGCTTCTTTTGGAATGGTTCGAATGACTTTTGTTCTGAAGCTTTAATGGCTTGGGAACCAAGAGTTAGGTTGTAGGCTGGTGCCTTTAATGGGGCATAGATAGTGTCAACAATGCCATCTATGATGATGCCTTTTTTCTTGTTCCAATTTTTTTTCTTATCTTTGGAACTAGATCCAGATTCGTATTTGTCCTTGTGAAGCGTGATATCTCCTTTCTTGACAAATACTTTCTCAATCTTGATTGCATTATCTACCATTTTGTCAAAACATGTATGATCTTGCATTTGTAATGGGTAGTTGATCTCTGGAACAAGGTTATTGATAAAGATTTTGAGTTTCTCCATTTCAGGAATTGGTGTTGAATATTGTAGGAGTATTTTTGATAAAATAGTTTAATCAACTCCTCAAAAGTTTTAATCATAGGAGGCAATCTAGAAAACCAATGAATGGATGCTCCACCTAGAGATCTAGGAAAGAGGTGCATCAGATAGGTTGGTTCAAGCATGAACTCCATGGATTGTGTACAGAACTCTCTGACATGATCTTGAGGATCAAAGTGTCCATCATATTTATCATACTTCGGTATCTCCACTCTTTTTGGAAATGGTGGCATGTACAAGTATTTGTCAAATGGAAAAGGACATAGAGCCTCCATGGAGAACTCCTTGGGTTCCTTCTCTTTTTTGAGTTTATTCAGTTTGACTTGTAAAGCATGCATCTATTTCATCATGGCCATTATCAGAGTTTCTTCCTCACGTGTGATGATATCTTCAACATTAAAATTAGGAGGAAGCTTAGCTCCTTGATGAGCTAACTCCAAAAAGTATGTTTCTCTATTTTATTTCAAGAAATGCCTCATCATTTTCTTGAATTCATCGTCATTTTGGTATCGGGTAATTTCTTCAGGTGTGGGCTCCTGATCTGCACCATGTTGGGAATGAGCTCCTTGAGAGCCATGATTCATCCCTACTTGAGACATGGTAGGAGTTCTAGGACTCCCTAAGATAGATTGAGGATGAGTTTGTTGATTACCTCTGTGGGTTGATGGAGGAGGTATGTAACCAGTTTTCAATCAAAAGTTACCAAGGTCATCATCCTCGTAAAGACCAGAATTGATGAGTTGCTCAAGAGTTGGACCCTAGATATTAGTCAAAGGTAAGGTCTGAAACATCTCTCCTGATTTCTTGTGTGAGGAAGCTCTGGTTTCCACCATTAACCTTAGGTGAAGTGAAGAGAATAGGATGAAGACAACTGAAGAATGATTTGATGTAAGAAAATTAGATGATGCAACCTTGTCAAGATTATGATTGGTTTGAAGATTCAATTAGACATGGATGAAGGATACTGTGCCCTGGATGTATGGGTAGATTGCCCAAAAGATAGCGGACATAATTTCACAACACTTAGTCTATTTTTGAAGATGTGATAGGAGATTGATAGATCTGACAATGTTTTGTCACAAGATGAAAAGGACTCAAATCAATTAAATAGAAGGCTGAATCAAATTCAAAAGGCCACTTTTGGAAAATGATAGGATTCTCAATAGCTACTGCTTTGTTCCTGACACAGTGATTTATTTGACAGATTCTGGAAATAGGTTGAAAAAGCTAAGTATTTGGCAATTCTGACAATTTTCTGACAAATTTTGAAAATTTTCCAAACGACACTCTGCAGACTCGTATGACAGTGGGTATGCTATGAAAAGATAGTTGAAAATCTTGTATGATAGTTCCAGAACTCACACGACAGTTGCTAGCAAGATTTGACTTTTTGAATTTGACTACCAGAAAGGCTTGTACGACACTGGGTTCTTTACCATACGACAGTTGGGCGGTAATGAAACAACATTTGGTAAAAACTCGTATGACTTTCTGACTGACTAAGATGATAGTGGACTCCAAAAAAGAATTTTACTTCAGATTTTGCAAATTGTGAGTTTTCAGATTTGGATTGTTTGCAAATTTTAATGTCCAGATTTGAGGATGGTAATAGATTTGTTCATTTTCAATAACCAAATAGATAAACAAGCATGCAAAATAGCAAGCAAGTGATTTCAAGCATGTCTGAAAACAATGAACAAGGGAAAAAGCAACCTTGCACATGAACAATCAAGTGATTTTATTCGTTCTAATCCTCAGAAGCGCTAATTGTGTATGTTCCAAAAATGTTTTGCAATAATGCACATATACCCTAGAAAATGAAATTTGGCCTCACTAGGGTTTTTAGTAATGGTTTGACTTTGCAACTTTTATGATCCAAGAGGGTGAACTCTAATCTAGGCACACTGAGGTTTTGACACAGTCCGAGAACTTAATCTTTAGGATCTGCTAGGGAGATCTAACAGGCCAACAAGAGACCACACCTATGGAGATTTCTTCGGACATGACATTTATATAGCGGTTGTCACTACCATGGCGAAAATGGCTATTACCGCTTGAGGTTCCGTCAATGTGGTTGACCCAATTAAGGGAATGTCCACTATGGTTAACCCTTTCTAAAGGTGACTCACAAAATATACCACATGGAGATTGGTTCCAGATTCAAGGATTTGGGTTTCTGGTACTATCCAAAAAGGAAGTAGAGCATAATCCCCTAGCCTTATCACTTTTAACCCAAACAAAGAAGAAAGATTAATCTGACACGCTAAGACCAATATTATCTCACAAAGATTTATGACATCAACCCCTTATGATCTATCAACCTCTCTGGAGAGAGAATGCCTCGATCAAAATTTGAAGACACACGGATCTAGTGGAACGTGAGACTCCCTCCATATCCTCCCCACCTACAAGGGATCCTTCATTGAGAAGAGTTTCACTGGAAACCTGCTCTCTCAAGATCCACAAATAGTGTTCATGGGGCCTAATTACTATGTGTAACAAAGATGTTGAAAGCAAACTATGTTCATTTTTATAGCCCAAATGAAGTCTGTGATAGGAAAGCAATAAAAGTCACTCAAGCTAGACACATGAGATGTTTGTTTTAGATCCAAAATCAAAGTCTTATTAGCTGAGAAGATTACCTAAATTCCTCGCAATGCACTTAGTAGATTTTTACCTATTTTTAACAATTCTTGTGCCTTTCCCAATCAAAACCAGCAGGAGTCAATAAAAACAAGAGAATTTCAATTGTTAAGAGTAGCCGTTAGTCAAAATATGAAAACCAAATATGACAAACTACCCTAAAAAAAATGAAATGACAATTAAAACCTAGTGCCAAAACTCGTATGACACTGGGTCTTCTTCCAGATGACAGTCCAGAAACTCGTACAACACTGGGTGTATAGTTGAACTTCCAAATGAGAGTGTGTACAGTCTGGCATGGCTCTCGATCTGATAGATTGTTGTACGACAATGGGTATAGTCTGAAATTACTTTTGTCAGAAACTCGTACGAAAATTGTATGGACAAAAATTAAAAATCATAGTTTCAGCTCAGAAATCGAGAAGAAAAGATAGAAATTGATAGAATTGAATTCAAAACCCGTATTAGGGCCCCACGGTGGGTGCCAAAAATGTGTGTGTGAATTTTGTACCTGATCTGTAGACACAACACTTCAGTAAAACATTAGAGGTTAGCAAAAATGAAAGCTGCAATGAATTGAAAGCTAAACTAACGAGGTGATTTACTGCCTTTTAATAGGTGCGAGTATGATGTTCTCAGATTGTTATCGAGATCAGTGACCTTGATGACACCTAAACGAAGGATTTGAATGCAAAAGATGGATATGGAATGAATGCAATTAATCTATTTTTTTTTAATTTTCTATGCAAATATGATAATGAAAAATGGATATGAATCTATGATATGAAATATGAAACTAGAATGAATTGAAAACAAGATTGATCTCACAAAATGTTGATTTGCAAGAAGCTTGATGATTCCTTTGATGTCAATTCGCCAAAGTATGCAAATTTTGTGGATTCTGTGGATGATTTGTGAAGAGCTAAAGCCTTAATTTATAGAAATCTAGGGCTTTGGAGGTGCATGAATAAAAGCCATAAATCACTCAAATTAACTCAGCTTGATTTTTGAGTTATCTGATTATAAAGAATAATTAACTCACAAAAACATGCAAAAGCAGAGTTGAACTCAAAATAGAGTTTAGATTTAATTGATAATTGATAGTTGTCTGCTTTTCTTGAATGTGCATGTTTTTATTTATGAATTAATTTAATAATAAAGTGATTTATTTCCAACTTAACTGATTTTGAAATTAAAACAATTGATTTATGGGTTAATCAATTATTTTTCAAACTTTTATTCCAAAATAATATCATTAAATATGACAACTTGCTTTAATTAATTAAATAAGAATTTAATCAATTAATGATAGGAATTTTGATTTATTGTCAAATTTAAATAATAATAATTAGGAACAAATATAATTAAATCTAATTAAATAATTAAGTGGCATAATTAAATCTAATTAATTAAATATTGAGAATATTCAATTAATCAAACTTTAGGATAAATAGGATTTATTGCCAAATAATCATTAAATCAAAGATAATTATGATGATTAGGAATATTACCGGGAATATTCCCTAATGCAGAATTTGAGATAATCAATTAGGATTCAATGATGTTCCGATGTGCCTTAGGTTAGGACTTTGATGTCGATTTCATTCGATGTGTCGATATAGGAGGTTAATGAACTTATAGCCCTTTTTTGGGGTATTACAGGCATAGAGGTTATGAAGTCTTTACCAAAGGTGTTTGATAAGTCTTAAAGTTACACAATTGATTTTTGTGTATTAGACAGTGAATTGGGTGTTTGGAAATATTTAGGGCTTGGAGAATTGATGATACGTAAAAGTTAGGTAGTTGAAATACAAAAAGGAATTTTTGACTTGTATTTGTCACTTTTCATTCAATAAAATTTAGAGATCTTTTCAAGTGATTTATATCAAGGTTGAGGTGGCAACGTGATTGTTCAAGACAATTCAAGTGCAATCCCTAATTTTGGCAAATAGCTGATTATTTGCACATTATCATTTAGGTGTTGGGATAACCTATAATTAACCTCTATGGCTAGCCACCCCAAAAATTATAGCCTATCAAAATAGGGCCCAATAATCTGAAAAGGGGCAGATTATTCGGGAGGTATATGGCTCGTAGGGAATAATCTAAAAGGGGGCATTCAAAAAGATGAGTGCCCCTGAAGATTGAAAGTTGGGATCTTGATTGATGGCTATTTGGTTGAGGATCTACTAGTGCTAGACTAGAGGATCTGTAACTGCTATTGATACTACATAAACAACATAGTCAAAATAGTATCATAAGTAAATGGATCCACGACTAGGTCTAGTACGACTAGCTATGATGCTACTGGGCCTATTGCTACTGGATTGACTGTTGTTTTATTTGGATCGACTTTGGCATCATCTGGACCTAGAACTACTACTTAAGCCCCTCCTACAGTATATGGGTATGGATCAAGATGATCACAAACATCATAATCTGAATGCTTATCACAAGGATCCCCTACCATTCTATAGGTTCTATCATGATCATCATGAATTGGATCAGGCTTAGATGCAACCTCGGATGCCTTGACCTATGCATGTGATTCTTGCTCCTACCCATAGAATTATACTCCTGCTTCTAGTGAAATTGAAACTCCTGCTGATGAAGGGCAATGAAACTACCCCTACTATTCTAAGGGCTACTTCCACTCTTTATCAGGAAACAGAACTGCATCACAATTTGCAACCATGGCTAGTAGATATGAATATAGATGAATACAAGGTGGTGGCTTAGATGTTTCCCCTACCTCTACCACAGACAATAGTACCTTTAGTGCTTGCAGTTGGGTCTCGATCTTGAAGGGATCTACTCTGCATGTTTACTCGACCCATGCCCTGGGCGAGCGGTGAAACCCCTACTATTTGAAGGGGATAGCAGTTACTAGCATCATCAATTGGGGGTGGTACTCTTGAAGCATATGATTCTAGAGGTTCTATCTCTATATCTGTTATTGGCTTTCGAGATGTGATTGGCAGAATGTAGCCAGTCCTTGGAAGGCCCCCCTATAGGTGACAAGTGAAACTGAAACTATTGATGGTGGTGTCTCTGCTCTTGCCTTTCCTGCTACTTCTCCCCCTGGCCTCAATCGACACTCTAGCCACCCCACTTCAACTAGCTATCAAATTGGATGACTTGCACATGGCCACGACTGGGTAAAATGCAACCACTTGTGCTGCTACTGAGACTCTATCAAAATAATCTATTGTGGGCGATCTCCACCTAAGAATTTTAGGGCAATCTTAGAACTGAGGGCCTTTTATACTAGAAGTAATTCTTCTAGAATGCCAGTCTCAATTCCTACGGGTTTCCCTATGGGCACACTTGTTCTTATTATATGTGACACTCTCAGCAGATTCGAGTAGATCCACCCAACTATAAGAATAGTCTAGGGGCCCCCATTTTATGTTCCCTAGGCAAACAAAATACCCCTTCAAATAGTAGAGGATGTGTTATCATTTGATGGATGGGCTCTTACTTGTCAGAGCTGAAAAGTGGAGTTAAACTGCACATTAATATTGTGCATGCACATAATTACTTGATTGTTCGGGGAGTTGATTGATTTTTTTAGGTCAACACTCTGCCTTGATCGCGTATGAGTGGGGTTCAAGTGTATAGCTACTTCGCTATTTTATGTATGTCGGGCCATACTTATAGTTTGTACCTAGCTACTTAGATGCTTTTAGTTTATGCAAAAACTATAGATAAAAGGAAAAAAAATCCCATTAAGGAATCAAAGTTTACAACAACCGTCTCTATTGGTCCAAATCCCAGGAAGGAACCATGGACATCAATTATGTGCTTAGTCATATTATTCCAAAAGTAGGAGGAAGGGTTGAGCTAGAGAGTGTGCATAGGTTTTTGTGGTATAATGTGGTTCTCCTAATTTGTAGATAGTCAAGGACCGTATGCTCTAAGGGGTTCCTAAACCATTTGTTATAATCCCTGGGCACCTTCCACCTCCAACGGTTAATCTACCGACTACCTATAGAATGGTAGGGGCTTCTTATTCTAGTGAGCGGCCCCATAGAATTTGAGGGCTTGATTTAAGCCTACTATAATCGATTCTTGACTGCCTATATAATAATGGGCATGCGAGTTAATGGCATCAGCTCGCTAGCATAACCCCCATAGCCTACTATTCTAAGGGCTCTTTTTTCTAGAATTCTATGCCCCACCCCCCACCCCCCATTAAAGTGTTGAATATTAATCTACCTCTTGCTTGAATCAACACCTAAACTATTAGTAGGGTGGGGTAGGGGGGTTAATGGTATTAGCCTGCTAGCCCGGGTTCTCGATATTTCCTTATTTCCTACTAGAAACATGGCAGAGGGTATTATATATCTGTGATGGGCTTGATAGGGGCCGGGTGTGCATTCATGGGGAATTATAGGGGGTGGGCCACCCCCCCTAAGGGTTTCAAATTGTCCAGTCGACCGTGGAAGGAGAGAATGCGAGCGTAGGTACAGGGAGGCACAAGGACTAGGTAATAGGAAGCTATAGGAATATAGGAGAGATGGCAGTAGAGGTGGTTGAGGAACCAATGGATCTGGTTGCTACTCTACCAAGAAAATCCTTACCATTCTATAGGGTAAGCTATTGATTGAGATATAGATCATCCCCCAGATGCGGATCCGACCTTGGACTAGAACCTATTCACTAGCAACATAGGCGGTGGACCAGGTATGAGCAATAGATTTTCACTCATGTATCCAATTCCCCACATCTTTTTGATATGGGTTAATAGATAGAATTGACTAATTGGTTCACCCCTGACCAAGTCCTGGATGGGAGAAGGGATGGGTGGTAGCTCATTGGGAAAATGGTGCAACTAGAGCCAAGACTGATATTTAAGAGGTATGACTATTAATGATATAATTGAGGATGATGTTAGGTATGCATCTATGGTGATTGGGTATAAATTTTATCACTCAAGAAGAGACAATTCAGTATGTGCAACTACTATTTATATACTTCATACGAGATGTTGAAGGAGAATAAGGAGAATGAATTGTGTGAAATTCTACAGTCTCATTTATTAGAAAACTTGTAGAAGATCAAGAAGGACAAGAAGAATACATTCAAATTTGGTAGTTTAATTTTCTACATTTTCTTTTACTTCCAGAAGCAAATTCCTAGTGTTGGTCTAGTCGATTATTCTGGTGAAAAAACCAGTAGCAATTCAAATCAGGGAACTAGTGTATGGTATGGATAAAATAATGAGGGAAGCTACAATTTTGGTTTATTTCAAAGTTTTTTAGAAGATGATGAATTCCAAAGAAAGAATCCCTCAATCTATGGTTGAGAAGTATGAAGATACAATATATTTTATGGCTGATATAGATTATTACTTAATGGAAGAAGTTGATCCAAGAACCTCATGGCTACTGCCAATGGGATATGAGGTAGAAGGAAAAATGTATAAAATAGGAAGAAAGAACTAAGAGGGGGGTGAATTAGTTTCTACCAAAATACTTAAACTTCAAAGCCCTCAAACCCTTCATGAATAAAACCCTTAATCACATAAATTGTTATTACTGATTTGTAAAATGTAAAGCATGTAAACACAAATCATAAAACATCAACACCACATAACACATATTTTTATCTTGGAAACCCAAAATAGGTTGAAAACTAAAGTGGGGTTGATACCCATAATAATATTGATACCTTTTTAGAAGTATAGCTTATTACAATATGAGTAATGCACTTGCATTTGGGAACACTGCCTAGAGTTCACCACTCAATTTTCCTTGGGGACCCATCCTAAGGAAGTCAAACTTACTTAAAATTACAATTGAAAAGTCTTAGTGACTTAAAAATTCTTTTCAGACACCATTCTCATAATTCATGAACTATATAGTAGCATCTCACTATGTCTTTCTCGGTTCCTTTTCAATACACTCACATTCTTTCTTCCACACTAAAAAGTAATTTAGTCTTTAGTAGATCTGTAAAAATGCTTCACTATCATACACATTCTTATGTAATTTCAAAAATACTAGTGCATACACACAGCACACAAATCAAAACCTAATTCCCCATATTTATCAAGAGCTAGGTCAGAAAAACCTAATGCCTAATCATCCATATCTCAACACCAAAATCAACCATCAGGATCTCTATGTGGTCTCCAAAAATACCTTTTATTAATCAATAACATCTAGAGATCATGATCATAACCATAAAATATTTTACCAATCTCTTATAAATCATTTTATAATCTTTTTTAACATGTTAGCTAAGATCACAAACACATAATGTAGATTCATTGAACTTGGTCACCTTGATCAATGTAAATTGCCAACTCATCAAGCACATAATCCTAGATCATTCTAAGGCATCATTAAGCTCAAACAAACAAACAAATACATTGAATTCATCAGATCTACTAGCATCTTATGATAAACTTTTAAGAACATTATCATCCTCCACTAAAATACTTGTAACTACCTTGTGGATTATCAAAATCACACACCCTTTGAATGGTAGACACATTTCTATGTCCTTAATATATTTCTAGATATGAAACCAAATATCTCATCTACAACATGTGCACAAAATAAATATGCAACCAAATATCTCATCTACAACATGTGCTCAAAATAAATCTCTGCAACTCTATAACACTGGCAAGAAGCAAGATAACCAGTCTTCATCTGTGACACCATAACTTGATCAAATCATCATGTCAGCAACTCAAACTTGACATGAAGTATGTATACAACCTCTACATCATCCCATGAGGTGCGTGAATCCTCATCTTTAGTAACCTTCTACCACCATTCATCAAAATATTCTATGTTATTGGCAAAATTGCATGTCTATCAACCAAACTTCATAACAGATATCAAAACTATTTGATCTTCACACTAGATATCCAAATAACATAATTGACATCAAAAAACATCATAGTAGACATTGTCACATCAATAAAAAACACATCCAACTTTCCAACAATCTCCCCCTTTGGCATTGATTGCAACATCTGATGGGAAAAATAATAAAATATAGTAATGTGATTAGAAACCAATAGTACTGCCAATAGTATCCACAATACACCATTATCTTTCATAGTTTCTCTAACTATTCTCTACTTCATCACCACTTCCATGTCTCTAATATCCCTAGGAACATGTTCTCCTTGGTCACACTCTAACTACATACTCTTCTCTCCATCAGTTTTGCCCCCTTGGATGTACACCACTCTTCTTGAAAAACTCTATTTCTTATGTGCAAGTATATGGTCACACCCACAATAGTGGGTAACCATTTTTCATAGGAAGCAATTCCTCCCAAAATTCATGAAGTGGGTGGATTGAGTCAGGTACTTTTGATAGGAAGTACCCAAGACATTCAATCACAAGTAACTTACTTTTGACGAAAAGTGTGAAATTTCATACTTTCAATCGAAAGTAAGTTTCGATCCAAAGTCTTGTAATTAATTTCGATCAAAAGCAAACGTTAACAAATGTTAACAACTTACTTTCAATCGAAAGTAAGTTGTTAACATTTTGGTGGGGTTTTAACCCTGCCAAAACCATCATTTTCATAATTTTCATGGAGTGAAAAGTGGGGCATCCAACTTTCAAATGTCATTTTCAGAGGTATTTCACTATGTATACCTTCTCATTTTACATTATTATATATATACATGTATATATATACATATATACATATATAGATATATATATGTATATATATACATATATACATATATACATATATATACATACATATATATATATATATATATATATATAGGTATATATATATGTGTGTGTGTGTGTGTGTATGTGTATATATATATATATACACACACATACATATATATATATACATATATATATATACATACATATATATATACATATATATATATACATATATATATATACATACATATATATATATATATATATATGTATACATATATGTATATATATATATATATATACATATATGTATATATATATATATATATATATATATATATGTATATATACATATATGTATATATATATATGTATATATGTATGTATATATATATATGTATGTATATATATATGTATGTATAGATATATATGTATATATACATATACATATATATATATATATACATATATATATATGTATATATATATATATGTATATATATATATGTATATATATATATATATATATATATATGTATATATATATGTATGTATATATATATATGTATGTATATATATATATGTATATATATATATATATGTATGTATATATATATATGTATCTATATATATATATGTATATATATATATATATATATGTATATATATATATATATATGTATATGTGTGTGTGTGTGTGTGTGTGTGTGTATACATGTGTGCGTATATACATAGACACACAAATATATATGTATGTATATATATACAAACATATATATGTACATGTCTATGTATATACACATACATGTATATATATATACACATGTGTGTGTGTATGTGTGTATATATATGTGTGTGTGTGTGTGTGTATATAAATATATGTATGTGTGTGTGTGTATATGTATATATATGTGTGTGTGTGTGAATATATACATATGCATGTATATATACATATACATATACATTTATGTATATATACGTATGTATACATATTGACCTATATATATATATATATATGTCTATGTGTGTGTGTGCGTGTGCATGTGCATGTGTGTGTGTATATATGTGTGTAAATATATATACATGTGCATGTATATATGTATGTTGCACATGTGCATATGTGTGTGTGTGTATGCGTACATGTATCTATGTGCACATTTATTTACATTTAAATATAATTTATGTAATTGATTTTAGTTTCATAATGTAGTGAAATATACTTTAATTTTATTTTCAATTAAATTAGGAAAACATATATGTAGACTTCATTTGACAGTAAATAAAATCTTTCAAGTACACATATATAGATATCTAGATATTATTATACATAATGGCAGACACATCAATTTCCCTTGAGGAACTATTTGCATAGACTAATAGGGAAATTGAACGATTGTAAGATTCCATAATTAGTCCAAATAGCTCTAGTATCTATAAGAGAACATGTCAGTCCATACTTTCTAGCTTTATTAGTATTATAAATGACATTCATGTTACGAGTCCCTACACACCAGACATTATAGAGGTCATACTTGAGAGGAAGAGATGAGAGGTTGGCTATGGTCTTTCTCTTAAGGAGGCATAGGCCTTAGTACCTAAACAGACCCTAAAAAGTAAAGCTTTCCCATCTTATGTGGACTTGCAATATGTGAAGGGATATCAGGTTACCAGGTGTTAGGTTACTAGGTGTCAGTATCATACTATATCAACATTGATATACCCATGGTTTCTAGCTTCCCATGGTCATTATCCAAATAATGACCAGATTCCATTATATTTTGTATAGTAGATTTTTGTTGAGGTTCATTTAGGGAGGGTTGTTAATTACATTGATTTGCGAGGACATCTTGTTAATCTCTATTGAGAATTTAAGGTTGTCATTAGTATCAAAGGATATTAAACCGGTCGGTCGGTCATTTATTTATTTGGTTGGTAACCAAAAGTAAGACAGAGCAGTCGGTAAAGCCTTTACACCGAGCATCACATAGTTCACTGAGCATCAGCAACACTGACACCGGTAGACAGTAAACACTGAGCATATTATATAGTGTTTACCGATGATCATAGAAAATGGCATAGTAATTTGAAATGGCACATTATTCTATGCAAATGGTTACAACATATCGTAAAATGGTTTTACCAAGATTGAGGAGCATTTATTGTAAAAGATACTCATTAATGTAATGTTTATCTTATTGTAATAGTTGATCTAGGTTAATTTTGCACTGTAGATCTTAGGGTTATGATTATTTTTGTAACCTACATTTTGCTAAGGCAGCAAAAACATAACACTATATATTTTGTATGTTCGCATCATTTTATGAGAAGTTAGTGAACTGATATAATTGAATCACAGAGCACTTGAAGCCATTGCCTAACTTCAAGTTAATCAATTTACTGAGCAGAACAGAGTACAAAGGATATCAAATTGAGCAGAATCAGAGAAGGCTACCAAGCATAATAGAGAAGTGAATCATCACAGTCAAGGTGATATTGTTATGAGCATTTATTGATCTACTAGCAGATAATTGCCTATTACTTTCTGACAATTGTAGTAGAGTTTTTGTTAAAATCTCTTAACAGAGTAGACTTAACAGTCTTATGTAAATCTCTTAACCAAGTACACACTTCAATAGTGTTGTCCAAATCCTATAACTAGGTAGATCTAGCTGATCTAATATGTTAGTACTCCTAATAGGGTAAGATCACCAGAAGTGATCAAAACTTGTAGCCTTAATAGGAAAACCTTTTCTATCTGCAGTAGTGAAGAATTTGTGGGTGTCATCCCCACCGCAGTTTTTACCTTCTTACAAGGGTTTCTGCGTTACCAAAATACTTGTGTTATGTGATTGTCATATTGATTTCATGTTGTTTACTTTCTTAAGTTAACTAGATGATTGATTTATTCAATTAGATTCAATTTATTTTGATCGGTTATCAAAGTATACAGTTATAGATTTGAAAGGTTTTTACAAGTGAAGTTTGAAGGCACTGATTCACCCCTCCCCTCTCAGTACCTATCTCTCCTAATTCCAACAATTGGTATCAGACCTTAGTTCTCTTGTTGAATAGTCTAACCATTGAAGGGTAAAGATCTAAGTCATGGAGAGATACAAACTTGACAAGACTATTGAGAATTAGAAGATACAAATACAAATGTTTGTGGAACAGTATAAACAAGCCAAGGAAGAACTGAAGAAATTACTGGTTGAAAGGAAGAATCTTGCAATTCTGCAAAATGAAATCAGTTATCATGAAGAACCTATTGATGAAATATTTGATCATATTGGATCAAGCTCTGGAAGCATCTTTGACGGATCTGAAAGCATAATCTCTTATTTTTCTGAAAAGAATCATCATCTATCTGAGCAAGTGAAAGCACTTCAAATCGGTCATGAATCTCAAATGGTGAGAATGGTGGAAATCATGAACAATGCTAGACAAGCTAAACAAGATCAGAATCTGGCTATTGAGGACCGAAGACTAATGATTGAACAACTCCAAGAAAAAGAAAGTGAAATACAAATACTCACTAATTGTCACTTCCAAGTATCAAATCAGATGATGACAGTTAATCAAGAAATGAACCGAGTAAATGGAGAATTATCAAGAAGACTTGAAGATGTTGCAATACTCAGAGAAGATAATGAAAATCTAAGAAATGAAATAAAGATACAAAAGCAACACAATGAAATGATGAAGATAGCTGAGGACAGTTCTAAAAAGATTGATGATTTCATGACTAATCAGAGAAGATTCGGAAGCTACACCGGTGAAGGAGAATCATCACAACAAGCTAAAAAAGTCAACTACAATCAAAGTCAGAAACCTAAAGTGTTGACATGTTATCACTGTGGAAAACCAAGACATACATCTAATGTGTGCAGAAGCAAAGCACAAGGTAAACCTCCTGTCATTCCTAAATTCAATGGATATTGTTATTACTATGGTAAGTTTGGACATCCATCTTATGAATGCAGAGCTAAGTAGAATGACATTGCTAATAATACTACTGAGGAGAAAATATGCTATACTTGTAATAAGCATGGACACACTGCAAGGGAAAAATAAAACAAGTCTGGACACCTAAAGAGAAACTACAATGAAAGCCATATCAATCGAAGAGACAAGGTAACTCATATGTTTGGGATTATAATACATGGACTAATTGTGTTGTATGTGGTTGGTATGGACATATTGCAACAAACTGTTATAGAAAGAGTTGGATTGGACAATCAAGAAACTGGACAAATGTAGGAATGGCATGTATGCACTATCACAAGGTCGGTCATTTAAGCAAGAACTACAGAGACCGAGCACTAGATGAAAACCATATATTTGAGAGTGGATATAACATTGCATAAATTATGAAGTTAAGGAAAACAATGTGGAAGAAGGCATCTAATGAGAATGCTAAGTCAAGTAACACGGTGAAACCTCATCCACTGGATTGGGTGACATCGATACTTCCACTTAAGATGACAAAGGCATGTATGGAACTGACATTTTTGAATGATCACATTTTACATACAATTCCTTATATATGATGTACAAATACCAAATCTGCATGAATAAATATGCACTATGGTTTATGTGTTGTGAGTTTGCAAATTGTCACATAGTCGGTAAAAGAAGAAATGATAGTTGATTACCCATCGGTAATCACTATACAAGATTAACCGAAAATAGTGCAAACTGATGAAGAAAATCTATGTTAACCAAGCAAAGGAAATTGTAGACATTACTGAGCTGACAGTTGTTTCATATCAAAAGTTAGGTCACACATTTAATGGACCAAAGTTTGAGAGGGAATATTGAAAAATCTATAAATATGTAGAAACAGAGTTCATTGTTACATTGCAATTTCAAAAAATAGAGATTTTTGCGGAGAAGAGTTCGAGCTAAAGATTTCTAGAAAAGATTCAAAGCTACTGTAGATCGAACCGATGACAATTCTTTGATGATATCGAGTAATTTCATTTACTACCAAACACTGGTTATCTATTGCTTGCCGAAACCCTAAGAAACAATTTATGGCATCAACATTGACTACAAGAAAATCACAAAACATTGAGGAGGAAGTAGAATTAACTGTTAGGGCTAATTTCATCGAGGCCAAATTCAAGCCACATCCCAAGGTTGTAGCACAAACAGATGATATGGGTGCATTTTCGAGTATTCCAGATAGGGTTTTGTTAATAGAAGACGTTAGGGCCTATATTCACTGCAAAATTGGAGAAGTAGGTGATTTTGAGACCATTGCTTCTTATCAACAAGTTTTTGGACCAGATGGAAAGATAAAATTTGAATATAAGAAGATTGAGGAGTTGGGGTTATTGTGTTTTACATACTTCCCGCAATCTTTCAAAACTGACTGGATAAGAATTGCATTGAGAAGATTTCATGATGGCAAATTCTGGTTGGACAAACCTACTGAGGTCACAAAGAAGATTATCAGTAGGGTTACTGGATACCCTACAACCAACAAAGCCAAAGCCTTTCAAAGTTTGTCTCATCCTAACATTGAAAAGAACACTGGAGCTCAATGGGATGATAGGGCACTGAAAATCTCAACCATCAAAGACCCAGTGGTAAAATTCACAACTCATGTCATCGGGTACAAGATATTTCAATCTAGTAGACCAAATAGTGCACCCTACAGTGCCATGGACATGGCATATAAAATTGTAAAGAAAGATCACCAAGTAGATCTTGTCGAACTGCTACTACACCAACTTCAAGATAATATGAAGATAATAAGATCAAAGAAGTCCAACACATGTAAGTACGGATCACTTCTTGTCTGTACATTTTTCTATCTACAAAAATATGTACCTGGTATCGGTAAAGTAAACTGGCAAACCGATAAACCGATAACTAGACAGATTGGTGAAATGATGAAAAGTCTAGGAGATAATTTGAATAAGGAATTTAATGCATATTTCAAAGAATTTAAGACAAAAATGCATTAAAGGAGTAGAATTCCTAGGGAATTAGTGAGTAAATTTTAAGATGACATATGTTTTGTAGTCAGCACAGACCACTCTATGATAAAGGTAGTAGAACCGAGAACAAAATGGTTGGCACCGATGGGATACAAAATGAATTACAATTTTGCTTTGAAATCTATTAATGCATTGCTGGCATTACTGATAGATATCACTACCACTAGGTTTGGCACATATGAGGAAGCTAAGTCACGAATCACTACAAACATAGAGATCGAAAAAATGTCTAGAAGGGGGAAGAAAATGAGAAAAGATCTCACAGCAAAATATGGAAATGCATCCAACTCATCTACAGAGTCACCGGTTAAAGAAACAACCGAAGGTCAGTTACAGTTGGCTGACAAGCCCTATGATAGCGAGAAGACCGAGTCAGTCAAAGAAAAGGATCCCACACCAGTTCCTACCACCAATTTTGAATAGGAAATGCAGTTACTAGAACCTAAAGGAATGAAGACACGTTCGTCAACTACAGAACAAACTACCGAGAAAGAAGAATAGTAAAAGTAGCAAAAAGAAGAGTAGCTACACTAATGAAGAAATACATAAAGAAAAAGAACAAGAAAGTACCTGAGACATCAAAGAAAAAGAGGAAATACATAAGAAGTAAAGAAGATATAGAGGAGACTGATACTGAAAATGATCCTAATCAATTCAAGCTAGTTCGTAACAGGGAAAGTACAATAGAAGAAATAATTGAAGATATAATTGAAAATGGAAATCTTGCTGATCCAGGCATAGGAAAATTTAACAAAATGTAAATTGAGGACAAGACAAAGCTAGAACATGCTATCATCCAGATGATGATTAAATTCAAGAGAGTACCAATGGAATTCGCATGTCAATTACCGAAGGAACTAGACGACAAAATAAATGAGAGATGGGCTATTGCACTGGATAATAAGAAAAGGAAAAGAGAACAATCATTAGTTTGTGTAGCCTCACACTTCATTTATGATGTAGCAAGTGAATACTTGACAAAGTACCAATCATGATTTCTAGTCAAGAATAGAGCTATGCAGATAATGGATGAGAATGTGGCTGATATGGATGTCACATGTGATTCTCTATGGACATCAATTCTGAAAGTAGAAGAGAAAGCTAAACAGGAAGCATTCCTAAAACTGTCTAAGAAGAGACACAGTTCAAAAGGTAAAGGTATATGCATTGATGATGACAAGGGAAAGAAGCCAAAGTACACTGGTATATCAGTTACCGAGGTAATTGATATCACCAAACAAAAGTAAGAAATAAGAATTTCATAGGATGCACTAGATAAAGTAAAGATCCACTTGCAGAAGAAAATTGATGAAGATGTACTCATTGAGGACATCACTAACAATGATCCTGATGATAAGGATGATGAAGATGTGACTATTGCACCAAACAAAGATGAAGCACTAGACACTGATAGTGTGTTCAAATCTCTACCAGGTGAACTTCCTATACTTGCAAAGGCAGTTGAAATAATTTCACAAGTACAACCCGATGCTTCTCATCCTGAGCAAAATAAAGATACAACTGGGATACAGGTACATGAGCAACCTGCAGATACAAATGAGCCTACCAAAATAGAGGCACAGTCTACAAAAACAAAGGAACCAAAATAAACAAAGTCGACTAAGGTGAACCCACCTGACACTACAACTGAGACTCCCACTCCATCCACTGTGGAGCAGAAGAAGGAAGATATGGTGTCAACTAGGAAGGATACTCCGAAAAGTGGAGAAAAAGCTATTGCTATTAGTGAGAAGAAGTCACCTCTTGCACAAAAGAAGAAGAAGAAGAAAGAAAAAGGGCGGTCACCATTGATGAAGTCATAATTATACCAGAATGTGACCCAAGAACCCTAAGCCCTAAGGAACTAAGTAGATATGGGGAACTATGTTCAAGGAAAGTGGCACAAGAAAAGTTAAGGCAACATATAGTACCAGAGACAAATATTGATGAGAATACTCCCATCATAGATCAACTTGCTACACTCGCCGACAAAATCAATGCCCCTTGTTAGCACCTTGAAAAAATTTCATGGCTCTAGCCCTTTTCTTCTGGTCTCTGTAGTTGTTTTTAGGTCTCTGGCATAAACCCCTAGTTCAAATTTTTGAAAATCTAGCTGTTGGTGGAAATAAACCCTAAGTCTACCCAGGCCCTGTTCTATTTTTAAGTTACCTTTTCAGGCCACTTAAAATCCTAATTTGCATGTGCTAAATTGTTAACCCTTTTTCGCATGATCACGTGAACCTTTTTTATGTTATGTGATCATGTGACTAAGGTTTTATGTCGGACCCCTTTAATATTTCCCTAAGTCAGTCGGCTTTAATTTTCTTAAGTCCTGCGCCTTGATTTTCCTAATGTTCCAGCTTAATATTTTTTGGGCCTGGTCTTCTGACAATATCTCCATCTGACAGTTAGTGTAAGTTCTCATAGACTGTGTCATAAGCTTGAGATCTTATGCCAATCATTGATCTTTCCTGATGACGTGGTGTTTCAAAGAAGTGGGACCTTTTGACAAGTGTGCACGATTGGAAGTCTCTCATTGGTCCACCTATTTATGATTTGGCAATTTTCAGTGGGTCCTAGGTTGCCTGCGTGTCAGAGGGTCCTAACATTTGTAGAGGATCGATGGTGGGCGTATCTTTGCAAGGGGTGTGTCAGATGTATGAGATTATGAGATAGTCATTGATTCTTTTGTGTGATGTAACCTTTTCTTTTGGCAGGTCCACTGCTACGTATACTTAGTTAGCAAACTGTGATTGGTTCACGTTGTGTGAGCTGGACGTGTTGTCAGGCGGGCCCGACATCTCAATCAGAAGATTCAAGATCAACAGGGGGTGCATGATCTCATGGAATCTTCCAAGCCTTTGAGATCATGCGACATCCGTTCAATTTTCTAGGCGGCATAATGTTCTCAGTGGGGCCATTTTCCAAGTGGTGCATAGTTGTTCAAATCTTATTGGTCGATGCAAGGAATTAGCAAGGTGGGGTCATTGTTAGAAGGATCAGTGATGGGGACTAAATCTATGGTTGGCATAAGTTCTCATGGGTTGTATCAGAGCCATGAGATCTTACGTCCACCGTCCATTTTCAAAGGCTTAGGTGGGTGGGTCCTATGTCAGTGGTGATTGAGAAGCGACAGCGAATGATGTAGTGACAAATGGCACAAAGCGGGCCCAGGTGGGGTCTAAGGTCTTAGCAGTCTGGACAAAAGTGTTTAGTGGTTCTGATAGATTTCAAAGGGTTCGCAAAGTAAGTTGGTAGTTCTCTAAATGTTTTATCAATTCAGCAAACAAGCGTTCGTGTAATCGCTAAACTTTCTGGCAGAGACGTAAGGTATTCTGCAATTTGAAGGTAGTCTTTAGTCGCCAATTCGCTAAGTTTGAACTAGGGTCCTATTAAGTGATAAATCATAAAGACCACAAAAAAGAGAGATCTAATGGTCAGGACTTAAAGTTGATCGAGATTCAAATGTGGACCACCAATTTGCTATTGGCACCATGGAAATGACTATTTGATTTCAAATTCAAATTTGTGAAGGGTTTCCTAGGACCAAAAGGACCAAAATTGAATCTAGAAGTGACTGGAGCTGGTAAGAGATGATTTGTTTATGGTTGCAGTGTGGTCCAAGCTGTGACATGACCATTTGTAGGGGTCTATACTATGTTTTTTTATGCTTGAGGCATGTTGCAGGTGGCCAAAAAGGGTTGACAAATTTAGAATTCCATGATTTGCAGTACTTTCCCAAAGATCTATCATAAGTGCAAATTTTTCTTAGGCATGGCCGACTGGTTTTCATCCCCTGCATTTAATTTTTGACTATTTCTAGTTGATCTGGTGGGTGAAACCCTAACCCTAGTCATCTGTAGCTTGTTGCATCCTCTTTGAGGATTCCAAGATGACTAGGGAGTATATATTGTAGCATTTTTTATTTTGTAAGGGTTGTTGTTGATGGTATTATACTAAAAAAGGAGAGCCTAGATTTTGGGTCTGTTTCTTTGGCATTTTGTTGTCTTGGTAATATATTGATTCTGAAAGTTAATGTGAATACACTTGGATTTCTATCTCAAACTTTTGATTGTCTTCTTGTTCTGATTGTGGATTCATATATGTTAAGGTCACAAAGTGGATTAGCATATGGTAAACAAAGAGTATTGTGAGATCAGCTTGGAGTTCCTAACAAAGTTAGGATTAAAGCCTTTAGGGTGATTTCAGTGAGTTCATCGTTAGATTGGAATTTGATGATCAGGTTTGGGAGTGAGGGGAGTAATAGGCAAAGCACTTAGTCTAAGTTCATGTGTGTTTGAGTTAAGGTTTGAGTTGATATATGTTATCAAGTGACTCTTTGCCCTAGGCTAAGGCACTGATCTATTCTTTGGAAGCAATCCATCATCATCAATCACGCACACATTTAAATGATAAAATCTTTCAATCAATTAGTAAGGGTATAATTGTCCATTAGTTTGAGACTCCTTTGGAAAAGTGAGTCAAGGGTACACCCGCCTAAGCATTAAGGCTCAAAGTGTAGGAGGATCTCATTGTTGATCCTTGTTAATTAGCCCTCTTCCTTGTAGACTTTGGAGTGGTGATAGAGTAAAAGTATCATTAGAAGTTATCCATCAAAGTATAAATCCACAAGTTGAAGATCAAAGGGAACTCCCAACACCCCTGACACAGATGCAAACAAAAGAATAGAAGAATGGGTAGAATCAAAGATTCAGGATAAATTGGTAGAAAGGATTAGTATAGAAGTGGCACTGAATAAGGTAAAATTATCTGAGGTCATTACCGAGGTAAAATCTATCACCCAGATAATCTGTCAATTTTTTATCAAGCTTTGTACTTCAGAAACCTTCACTATAGAAGTTAGTGAAAAGATAAAAGGTTTAGAAGCAAAAATAAAGTTAAGTACACAAATAGCTATAATTGAGATGAATGCCTTCTTAAAGCATATTCAATGAGTTTAGGAACTCCGGTGGTTGATAGCAAATCTAAGAAAACAAGAAGAGAAAATCATTGATCAGGTCACAGAATTACAAATAGAACTCACTCCTTACCTGAAAATTTTTGAAACTCATATTGTCAAAGAAAAACAACTTGTAGCAACACCAGAGATTTCAGTGTTAGATAATATCTTTGACATGCATGCACAAGTCGGTCTTGAGCATATTGCTCTTACCAACTTGAAAGAGGAGTGGGACAACCTCTTGGAGTATGTAAAGAAAACCCATCCAAACATTTTTGGTAAGATGTAAGTATACATTCTATTTTTTGTATTTGACATTATTATCAAAAAGGGGGAAAACATGTATATGCCAAATAAGTATACTTTCATATGTATATGTACATATTACGGAGAGCATGCACCGAGGGGGAGTACTTTGTACTTAGAAAAAAATTTGTTGTGGATATTTATATGGCGGAGACATAAGGAATATATAGAAACATTTTGTCTATATACATTTGAAGTTTTGATACTAATGCCAAAGGGGGAGATTTTTAATCTCTATTGAGCATTTAAGGTTGTCATTAGTATCAAAGGATATTAAACCAGTTGGTCAGTCACTTATATTGATTTGGTCGGTAACCAGAAGTAAGACAGAGCAGTCGGTAAAGCCTTTACACTAAGCATCACACAGATCACCAAGCATTAGTGACACCGACACTAACAGATAGTAAACACCGAGCATCATAGTATATACCGAGCAGATTATACAGTGTTTAATGATGATCATAGAAAATGGCATAGTAATCTGAAATGACACATTCTTCTATGCAAATGGTTACAACAGATCGTACAATGGTTTACCAAGATCAAGGAGTATTTATTGTAAAAGATACTCATTAATGTAATGTTTATCTTATTGTAATAGTTGATCTAGGTTAATTTTGCACCGTAGATATTAGGGTTATGATTATTTTTGTAACCTAATTTTTGCTAAGGCGGCAAAAATAGAACACTATATATTTTGTATGTTTGCATCATTTTATGAGAAGTTAGTGAACTAATATATATGAATCATGGAGCACTTGAAGCCATTGCCTAACTTCAAGTTAATCATTTTACCAAGTAGAACAGAGTACAAAGGATATCAGATTGAGCAGAATTAGAGAAGGGTACTGAGCATAACAGAGCAGTGAATCATCATAGTCAAGGTGATATTCTTATGAGCATTTATTGATCTATTTCAGAAAATTGAGTTGTCAACTAGCAGATAATTGCCTATTACTTTCTGACAATTGTAGTAGAGTTTTTGTTAAAATCTCTTAACAGAGTAGACTTAATAGTCTTATGTAAATCTCTTAACCAAGTACACACTTCATTAGTGTTGTCAAAATCCTATAACTAGGTAGATCTAGCTGATCTAATATGTTACTCCTAACAGGGTAAGATCACTAGAAGTGATCAAAACTTGTAGCCTTAATAGGCAAACCTTTTCTATCTACAGTAGTGAAGAATTTGTGGGTGTCATCCCCACCGTAGTTTTTACCTTCTTACAAGGGTTTCTGCGTTACCAAAATACTTGTTTTATGTGATTTTCATATTGATTTCATGTTGTTTACTTTCTTAAGTTAACTAGATGATTGATTTATGAAATTAGATTCATGTTATTTTGATCGGTTATCATAGTATACAGTTATAGATCTGAAAGGTTTTTACAAGTGAAGTTTTGAAGGGACTGATTCACCCCTCCCCTCTCAGTACCTATCTCTCCTAATTCCAACACATCTATGATAGGGGTGTGGTAGGCTTACTGATAGATATGTGTTTTATCAAGCTTATCACCACAGCCTAGTACACATGGACATTGTTGGTCGGAGGGAACCTTTTATAGATCATTCATTGAGTCCTATGGTAGATTTTTTTATTCGTAGCACTCAGCTCTAAAGTGTGATTGATAGTGTGGAGTACATTGCAGGAGATTTCACATCCATATCTAGGGATCAAGTTGGCCAATACTTGATATCTCGATGACACTCTAGATCATTAGGTGGAGCATCCTCTAGAAGGACCTCACATGACATGTATAGTACAATGGGCATCCCTTCACTTTCCAACCTAGAGGGACTTACATGAGAGATGACATGGGTCACATTGACTAATTTGGATGAGGATCTTCTAGATGCATGATGTAGGGGCATTCTAAGGTACTCGGTGAATCTGCATGGAGGTGTGTTGTTTTGGTTCAGTGGTACTCAGTTGCAGCTTTAATCAACGGTCTCAGTTATTGAAGGAAGCTCTGTCACTGAAGGAACTCGATGAAACCTCTAGCACTCAGAAAAACTTGTACTCGGTGATCCTTGTGGTGCTCGGTTGAAGTTCTTTCTTGTTCATGCCTAGCTGGCTCGATTGTTTCTCTGGCACTCGATAGTTCCAGTTTACCAACTGGAGTTCTTGGTGATTTGGTAGGCCAACTTGGTGCATTTATTGTTTGTATATTTTGTTGCATTCTCCTATGTAGATCTAGAGGTGGACATGGAGAATTAAATAATTGTAAGGCTATTTGAGTGCTGACTTGCATTGCATTTAATATTTGTTTGTAGTAGAAGCTGACTTGGCTTAGGAGTTAATTGTTTCTTCTAGTTGACTTGTGGCTGAAGATTAGTATTTAAGGAATGTTTAGGTAGTTGTTTTGGGAGAGTTTTTGCTGGGGGAAATAGCAGAGGAAAAGTGAAGTTGTGGAAAAGATAGTGTAGACTTGGATCCTGCAAGATCTAGTAGATCAGATTGATTTCTGATAGTTTTCTTAACAGAGCTAGTGGTTTGCATGCTTGGAGACAAGGAGATTTCTTGGTGGCTTGTGAGAACAAGTTCACATCTACCTTAGGGTTTCCATCAATTGTTGATCTATTTCAGGACTGGGCTAGCTGGAGTTGGATTGGATCTTGTTGATCTTGTAGAATTACTATTGTTTGTAATTGGCCCTAACTTGAAAGGCCTTACATTCAGGCATGTTAATGGAAATTGAGTTGAAACATTTTGCTTGTATTGTGTTATTTTGCTATGTTGTTGATTGGCTAGAAGGTTGGATTGTCCTTCATTGGATCCACCATCCTTGACTGCGTCAGGTGCTATCAGAACTGAGTTGATCTTGTTGAGTGAAGGTTGACATAGCAAGGCTAATATTGAGAAGTTTATCTTGTCGGTGAATAAATTGTATGATTTGACTTGCAAATCCATGGCACTAAACTTGTGAAATCCTAGCCTAGTTGTTCATGCAAGGTGGCAGGCTAATCTGACTTGCATACAACTTGGAGGTTGTCATAGGGTGGTCGATGTAGGGTATTTTTGTAGAGGGTTTTCTTATCTTTAAGGATGCCTCTGAGAATATTGTACCCTAGAGTTATTGCGGATCTCTGTGATACTGTGGAATCTAGGATTAGAGAGAAGGTGAAATCTGATTTCAGATCTGAGATGGAGTTGATAAAGAATGACATGGTCACTGAGATCATGAGATCTATGACTAGTGTACCTCAGAATGTTGGTACTAAGGATGGTTATGAGGAAGCTACTGAAGACTTTGAAGCTGTTGGATCTAGTGGTGATGACTAGAGAGATAGATCTAGTGAAGACAAAACTTCTCAGGTGCATAGATCTGGGGCTTGGTTAAGTAATAGTTACTGAATGGAAGTTTCAAATTTCTCTGGTACTTTGAAACCCAAGAACTTGATTGACTGGATTGGTGAATTGGAAGATTTATTTGAGCTTGAAGAAATTGAAGATCCTCTTCGGGTGAGATTGGCATAGACTAAGTTAAAAGGACATGTTGCTCTTTGGTGGAAATAATTACAAAGAGATAGAGAAGATGAAGGTGAAATGAAGATCAATCGGTGGAGGTTGATGGTGACTAAATCAAAAGCTAAGTTCATACCTACCAACTATGAGCTTGACTTGTTTAAGAAATTGCAGAATCTGAAACAGAAGGATTTGACTGTTGAAGATTATACTGAGGAGTTCTACAAACTTACTATTCGGTCTGGACATAGAGAACTTGGTAAGGGAAAGGTAGCTCGGTATGTGAATGGTTTGAGATTCAATATTCAGGATGAGCTTGGTATGATGAAGATTGATTCTATTGAAGATGCTTATCAATATGCTCTAAAGGCAGAAGATAAGTTGAAGAGGAAACAAAATGGTAATCCCCGAGGGAAGGAAAAGATTGATCACTCGGTGAAGGATAAAATGACTGCAGAAGATGAATAGAAACATATAGAACCGAAGAAGAAGATAGGTAGAGTTATCTTTAAGGGTACTTGTTATAAGTGTGGTGAAGAAGGACACCATTCTTTTGAGTGTACATAGATAAAACTTGGTGACCGACAAACTGCTATGGTGAATGAAAATGATGAGAATGAACCTGAATCTGAGAACTTGCTAGTTCGGTGAACATTTCTCGGTACAAAGGAGGAACCTTGTCAAATGAGTAACTTGTTCAGGACTCGGTGCAAGTCTAGAGGTAAAATTTGTGATGTTATTATTTACAGTGGTAGTACTAATAACCTTGTTGCTGAGGACATGGTTCAAAAACTTGGTTTGAACATAATGAAATATCCTTTTCCTTATAGCATTGGCTGGTTGCAAAATGTTCATGCTCTAGAAGTAAGAGAATAATGCTTTGTTGATATTCAGAGTGGCCAGTATAAGGATCTTGTGTTATGTGACATTGTGGAGATGAATAGTTGTGATATATTGCATGGTAGACCTTGGCCATATGATTGCAGAGCTATGTATGATTGTGTGAAGAATGTGTTTACTGTTGAGAAGGATGACAAGAAGTTTTCCCTGATGCCTTTGCTAGATACAACACTCGATAGGAGAAGCTTGAGTATTGGTAGCTGAGTTGAGTTGGCAGATCCTAAAGGTATAGATGATCAGTATGGAGAATAAGCTTGTGTGTTATCAAGGAAATACTTGAAGAGACAAAGGAAACTAAAGTGGAAGAGTATGCAAGCTAAAAAGTTGGAGGATTTGTATGTGAAGAACTAGTTTGGGGTTTATGTGTTGAATCCCAGAAGATGTTCTTCTCACATATGAACATCTTTTTGAACTTGGGGTGTCTGATGCAGGGGCATTCTAGGGTACTCGGTGAATCTGCATGGAGTTGTGTTGTTTTGGTTTAGTGGTACTCGGTTGTAGCTTTAACCGATGGTCTTGGTTATTGAAGGAAGCTCGATCACTGAAGGAACTTAGTGAAGCCTCTGGCACTCGGCAGAGCTTGTACTCGGTGATTCTCATGGTGCTTGGGTGACGTGCTTTCTCGATCATGCCTAGCTGGCTCAATTATTACTCTAGTGCTCGGTAGTTCCAGTTTACCGACTGGAGTTTTTGGTGATTTGGTTGGCCGACTGGGTGCATTTATTTTTTGTAGCTTTTGTTGCATTCTCCTATGTAGATCTAGAGGCTGACATGGAGAATTAAATAATTGTAAGGCTATTTGAGAGTCGACTTGTATTGCATTTAATATTTGTTTGTAGTAGAAGTCGACTTGGCTTGGGAGTTAATTATTTCTTCTAGCTGACTTGTGGCTAAAGATTAGTATTTAAGGAATGTTTAGGTAGTTGTTAAGGGAGAGATTTTTCTAGGGGAAATAGCAGAGGAAAATTAAAGTTGTGGAAAATATAGTGTAGACTTGGATCCTGCAATATCTAGCAGATTAGATTGATTTATGATAGTTTTCTTAGCATAGCTAGTGGTTTGCATTCTTGGAGACAAGGAGATTGCTTGGTGGCTTGTGAGCACAAGTTCACATCTGTCTTAGAGTATTCATTAGTTGTTGATCTATTTTAGGACTGGACTAGTTGGAGTTGGATTGGATCTTGTTGATCTTACAGAATTACTATTGTTTGTAATTGGCCCTAACTCGGAAGGCCTTACAGTCAAGCATGTTAATGTAAATTGATTTGAAACATTTTGCTTGTGTTGTGTTATTCCATTGTGTTGTTGATTGGTTGCAAGGTTGGACTGTCCTTCATTGGATCCACCATCCTTGACTGTGTCAATGCATATGCATTTATAGCAGTAGAGCATGATATCCCCATATCATATGTTAGAGCTAGTGTGGGTACTATTAGATACACTCAGCCACATCCTTCTCATCACCCAGAGCATGGCAATAGTGACAGTTCCCATGAGGATCCATCTACTGACCACTTTATTGCTATAGAGAGAGAGGCAAAAAGTACTAACCCTTTAGTGTGTACAGGGCACCAGTTCACAGATGTTTTCCTTGAGGATGTTGACTTCATCATGACCACTACAAGTTACCTATATTTTTTGACACATCATGATAGGACTTACATGCCATCTCATTTGGATAGTTTGTTGCATTCATCATTAGAGATATGTGTGTCGACTACTCGTGTTGCAGATGCAGAGTTGAGATTGGACCAGATACAGTAAAATCTTGATATCTTGGTTGATAGGATCGAGTCTAGGGAGTCCAATTACTATCAGGTGCCACCATCTACATAGGTATAAATATTATTTTTAATGTTATAATTTAAGTTAAAGTTTCAATATTTCATGGCATGTAAATTTACTTTTTTTTTTAATTTTTGAAATTTCAATACATATTTTTTTGTTACTCCTTCTTTGAGGACTAATCATGTATGTCATCATAACTCACTTGATGATGACATAAGTAGTAGACAGGTGATTTTTTAATTTATCGATGTGTACATGTATTTAGTCTACACACTTTATAACATATTTTCATGTAATATTTTATCGAACTTAAAAAGATGTACATATTTATTAATTTATATCACTTTCTTTGTAGGGTCCTAGACATCCATCACAGCATGATAGTCACTCTAGGGACCAGTTAGTGAGGAGTTGTCATGATGATTCCTAGGCACTTTCATATTTGATCTAGACATATTACATGTATTTGATGTTATATTTCCTCTCTAGACTCTAGATAGTTGACATACATTTTACTTTGATATTATTTGATTTGTAGATTTTTTATCTATGTTTGACATGATTGACATATGTTTCATGTTTATAGTTCTTGATCTCTATGTTTTAAACATACTTGATCTATGATTGATGTTTTAGACATTATTGACATATGTCTCATGTTTACAGTACATGATCTCTATGTTTTAAACATACTTGATCTATGATTGATGTTTCACATGTTATATACTCTCCCTCTATACATGTGTGATGTTTACATAATTTAAATCTACATGTTTAATATATATACATGTTTGATGATCCAAGTTATATGTTTGATGATCTAAGTTATATGTAAGTTTATTCTATGAATGATGTTTGACATGCTATTTACATTTGATATGTACTTTATATTTAATGTTGATGATCTAAGTTAAATATGTTTGATGATCTAAGTTATATTACATTTGACATCTAGATGATATAAAGCATCCCCTTTTAAGACATGGTCAAGTAGTAAACAACAATAATCTAACCGGACTTTTTAAATGCATGTGTGTTACAAGTAGTGGTTGTTGTTGCACCAAAAGATTGACTTGTTAATGCCCGATACAACCACTAGACTTATAGAAGACACAGGAGGCAGTTAAGCCATGTCACAAACCCTACGAGGGATGTTGGCCCACTACAAAAAATCCCCCTCCTAGTGTCACTTTTCGTGGCTTGCATGGATTCGAACCTGTGACCAAGATTTGATACCACTTGTTACAAGTAGTGGTTGCCATTGCACCAAAAGATCGACATGTTAATGCCCGATACAACCACTAGACCTATAGAAGACACATGAGGTGGTTAAGCCATGTCGCGAACCCTATGAGGGATGTTGGCCCACTGCCAACAATGTGTCCTAATGTAATCAACTATAATTTAATAAATTATCGTAATTAAGTATTTCAACATGCATGATACACATTCATATTCCAACTAGATAAGTATCCACATGACCTAATTAATAAACTAAATAAAAATAAAGTATTGCAACATGCATGATACACATTCATATTCTTAGATAAGTAATAAATCATCTCCTTAAGATATTTTTGAGACATTATAAATTTTAGAAAATTGCTCCATTCACTATGGGCACCAGTAGGAAAGAATGGAGCAAAGAAAACCTTTGGTCTCACCCATGAAAAATTTAGTATAGATCATATTTCATGTGTGATTTAGTACACATCAAGTGGTTCATCTCACTCTTGAATAAAATTTAATATTCTCTCATCGTCATCAGTATCAAGTCTCCATTTAAAAATGTCTCATCCTATCACTGGATGAAGAGATAGGACAGTGGCAATTACAAGATAGCTATAACCTATCATAGGTCCTACTAGGTCTAATTAGGTCATAATAGTTTTAATTGGGTATAATTAGGTCTGAATAGGTCTAATAGGGCCTAATTAGGCACTAATAGGTCTTAAGGGGTTATATTACTCATAGTGGATCTAATGGGGTCTTAAGGGGTCATATAACCTATCATAGGTCCTAATAGGTATAATTAGGTCATAATAGGTTTAATGAGGTATAATTAGGTCTTGATAGGTCTAATTGGTTCTAATTAGGTTCTATTTGGGTCTAATTATGTGCTAATAGGTCTTAAGGGGTCATATTACTTAGAGTGGGTCTAATGGGGTCTTAAGGGGTCATATAACCTATCATAGGTCGTAATAGGTCTAATTAGGTCATAATAGGTTTAATTGGGTATAATTAGGTCCTAACAGATCTAATTGGGCATAATTAGCCGTTAATAGGTCCTAAGGGGTCATATTACTCATAGTGGGTCTAATGGGGTCTTAAGGGGTCATATAACCTATCATAGGTCCTAATAGGTCTAATTACATCATAATAGGTTTAATTGGGTATAATTAGGTCCTAATAGGTCTAATTGGGTCTAATTAGGTCCTAATAGGTATAATTGGGTCTAATTAGGTCTAATTATATGCTAATAGGTCTTAAGGGGTCATATTACTCATACCGGGTCTAATAAGGTTTTAAGGGGGTCATATAACCTATCATAGGTCCTAATAGGTCTAATTAAGTCATAATAGGTTTAATTGGGTATAATTAAATCCTAAAAGGTCTAATTGGGTCTAACTAGGTCCTAATAGGTCTAATTGGGTTTAATTAGGTGCTAATAGGTCTTAAGGGGTCCCAATAGGTCTAATTAGATCATAATCAAATTAATTTGGTATAATTTGATCTAATAAGGTTTTAATATGTCTAATTGGATCAAATTAGGTACTAATAGGTATTGAGGGGTCATATTACTCAAAGTGGGTCTAATGAGGTCTTACAAGGTCATATAACCTATTATAGGTCCTAATAGGTCTAATTAGGTCATAATAGGTTCAATTGGGTATAATTAGGTCCTAATAGGTCTAATTGGGTCTAATAATGTCCTAATATGTCTAATTGGGTTTAATCAGGGATAACTTTAAGAAACCCCCTTTTAGGAAAAAGTGTAAAAGTATGGTGAATCATACATTATTTTAGGGGGGAATTTGTTTTAATGCAGGCAAATTTATTTTTCAAAACCGAATGAAAATTTCATAAATTGCTGGCAAATAATTTTCTTTTGAAGTAAAAAATTATAATATATGAGGCGAATAATTTTCTTTGCAAGTAAAAAATAATAATATATGAGGCGAATGATTTTCTTTTGAAGGGTAAAAAAAATATTTGTATTGGTGAATTTTATGTACCATTTGAAAATTTATTTATTTTATTGGCTAATCGTTCATTAATTATGGCAAAAAAAAATATTTTGTTGGCAATTTTCAAAAGATGGGAAATATTTTGTTATAATACCTTAGACTAACATACCTAATGTACATACATTATTTTATACTGTTACATATATTATTTGAGACCGTCCGATGATCCAAGATCAATGGCTGAAGTTTAATTTTGGCACCAATTTCTTAAAGGAAACAGAGTTGTGGAGGAAGTCCCCGGAATGTTGACACGTATCAAATAAGGGTTACTTTTCTGCAGACTACAGTGTACACATGTTGGTATCGATATTCATGGTTCTATTACTATAGTGCAACTTGTAACCTCTTTACTCGGTAAGCAATAAATGCCTTGTCAGTGACAAGAGACATTCTTTAACTTGTCACACAGAGTAGACATGCACTACTTCCAAATTCATACATATGCTATAACCGATATATGACATCTTTTGCATTTATGGGAAAGATTTACTGCCAGATATGAAAGATTAAGTCCAAAATTTTAATTTCTCACATGCATGCATTTAGGGGAAAGATTTACATGAAAGATTTAGAGGCATGTTAAGGACAATGGATTTAATACCATTAAAGACAAAATAATTTATTGCTAAGTAACGATCAAGAATTCAAGGGCTATTTGTAGATGATCTAGCTTCATTATTCATTGATTCATCTTTGGCCTTTGCTAGATAATTTTTTTGTTTAGGGTCTGCACTCTGCACTCTGCAAATAATTTGTTTTTAAGTTTTCTGAAGTTTTACTGTTTCAGATGGACACTCCAATTAGGCTTATATGCACATCTGAGGAGGCCCGAAAGGCCTTTCTGGGTTCCTTTACTGATGAAACCTTAGAATATATTTGTAAGGAGGGTGGGCCTTTCATTATAGAGGTTGTGAAAATGGTGTTGGGCCGAGAGTTTCTGAACAATGAAGATAGGCATCGGGTCAACACAGACATTACATCCCATTTTTTGGCATCTCTTCTCGACCTTGGAGGAGAGAAGGTGGACATGTTAATGCTGCTGAGGAGGGTTTTTAAAGAAGAATACCTGGGGGACAATGTTAATTTTTTCGTGTTCACAAAAATAGGGGTGGGGATCCCTTGGGCAAGTGAAATACCCAAGCTTCTCCTCCCATACCAGAATGTGGCCATGCAACCTTTTCTTTTGGGCCTCAATGTTGGGCAGTATAAGTGCCATAGGAAATGGGCCGTGATTGCCAGGGATTTTCTCCGAAAGTGGTTTATGCTTGACGAAGAGGAGGCTGAGGTGGGGCAATTCGAGTGGCTTGATGAATTCTCGCAGATAATAATCTCTCGTGAATTCTACTTAGATGGAGCTGAAGGGAAAAATCAGTAGTGGACTACTACTGGTCTTTTTTATAAAAACATACCTTGTAGTCATTTATGGGTTTTTTTTGTTTATAGTAGGTTTCTTTTTGTAGTATTGTACTCGAAGTGGACAGTGGACTACTAGTCTACTAGTGTTTTTTTTGATAAAAACATACCTCATTTTTTGGTTTTTTTTTTTATAGTAGGTTTCTCTTTGTTCTGGAAGTGGAACTGGACAGTGTTTATGTAATTATAATTTTATGAAAAGAAAAAAATGAAAATTTTGCAAGCTTTAGCTCATTTCAATTTGTACAAAAAATGGTTCTTAGACTTCTCTGTCACTGTGATTGCAATATTTTAATTAGTTGCTTTATGATTTATCTGCATATTAGATATGTATGATGTATCACAGTTGTACAATGTAGATAGTTGTAGTTAATAAAAGAAATGTCTTATCAGTTATCACTGAGTACTAACATTAAGTTTGGGTAATGTTACCTGTCAAAATTCACACACTCGTACATTTAACATGAAAGATTTATAGAATTTTGAAGGACAAATGAATTAATAAGGTTAGAGAAAGAATTTATGGTATTCTAATTATAATGTATGAGAATTATATGTGAATCTGTGATTATAATTATCAACATTAAAGTTATAATCAATAAAAAATATCGTTTTAACTTTAAGAATACTATATAATCAATTTGATAGATAAATGAATTAATAAGGTTAGAGAAAGAATTTATTGTTTTCTAATTATAAGGTATGATAATTATATGTGATTATAATTATCAATGTTAAAGTTATAATCAATAAAAAATATCATTTTAACATTAATTATACTATATAATCAATAAAAAATATTACTTTAACTCATGTTTGGGAGACCTAGCGAGTCAGCGACCATAGAAATCTTGTTATCTCTAAACACTAACCTTAACTCCAGCCTCTAAAATTTATTAGAATTTAATATTATTAAAAAAATAGTGCATTTTGAATTTGATTAACTAAAATTGTTACTATTCAATTAAATAACTTTAAATGTTATTAACTTATTATCCATTATTAATTAATATTTATAAAGGAAAAAATAATGTTATAACATTTAACAATGTCCGTTAAAAATAACTACCGTTGGATGAGCACAGATTGACGATGTACAATGGACTTCAGGATGAAAGGGAAAAGCAACCCGATCTTTTCAAACCCATTCCAGAATCATGACACGTGTCACTAAACACGTAACACATTCCACTTGTAGTCTCACATGGTCCTACCAACAATGCCATTTGATGATGATGTGACAAGTCTGACTTGTAGTCGTGAGGTGAGTCAGTTGTCAGGTGAGTGGTGACTAGGTGAGTTAATGGGACCCACGAGGGCCTGGGGCCACCACACGCACACAACGCCATTATGACCATTAGATTATTGTAGATCAACGATCGAAGTTGTATTTCAGGATGAAAGGGAAAAGTAACCCCATCTTTTCAAACCCATTCCGGAATCATGAAACGTGTCACTAAACACATAAGATGTTCCACTCATAGTCTCTCATGGTCCTACCAACAATGCCATTTGATGATGACGTGACATGTCTAACTCATAGTCATGAGGTGAGTCAGCCGTCAAATGAGTGGTGACTAGGTGAGTTAATGGGACCCACGGGGCTCGGGGCCACCACAAACACACAATGCCATTATGACCATTGGATTATTGTAGATCAACGACCGAGTTGTATTTCAGGATGAAAGGGAAAAGCAACCCCATCTTTTCAAACCCATTCCAGAATCATGACACATGTCACTAAACACGTAAGATGTTCCACTCACAGTCTCGCATGGTCCTACCAACAATGCCATTTGATGATGACATGACATGTCTAACTCGTAGTTGTGAGGTGAGTCAGCCATCAGATGAGTGGTGACTAGGTGAGTTAATGGGACACATGGGGCCCGAGGCCACCACAGGCACACAATGCCATTATGACCATTGGATTATTGTAGATCAATGACCGAAGTTGTATTTCAGGATGAAAGGGAAAAGCAACCCCATCTTTTCAAACCCGTTCCAGAATCATGACATGTGTCACTAAACACATAACATGTTCCACTTGTAGTCTCACATGGTCCTACCAACAATTCCATTTGATGATGACGTGACATGTCTGACTCGTAGTCGTGAGGTGAGTCAGCTGTTAGATGAGTGGTGACGACTCTAGATTGTACAATTTTGGCACTTTCAGTTTCACTTTCCAGTAATCTACGGATTTAGAAAGGGTTTAGAAAGGGTTTAGAAAGGGTTTACGAATTCTAAATTTCTATGTTGAGGAAAGCAAGTGCAACAAAGTCTCTCAGCTGAAGCTCTGTTCCTAGTCAAAGTCTGCAAAAATTGAAACTAAGGGTAATGGGTAACTACTAAAATCTTGAACACCCAGGTCCCGCATCTTAAATTTTTCAAATCTCTTGATTTACAACTTTACTATTTATATTATAGAAAAAAAATTATCTTGTTACTTGTTAGGGTTTAATTTTGATTCTTGAATCACCCCTGTAAATTGTAGGCTTGTAGCTGTGTATAAATATTTGAATTTTCCTATGAGTAAATAGTGATACCGGTTTAGGTTACCACTTACCAGCTTACCACGATGGACAAAAAATTTATCAAGAATAAGGTTATGAGTAAAAATACAAGTCAGATAATAGAATTCCGCAATCTTCTTAAAACACCAGGTTTCACAGATTTATTCCATGATATTTATGATCCTGTTATTCATGAAAATAAGGGAATAATGGAAATTAGATTTGCAATTGAAAACAAGTGGAACAATCCAAATAAGGGTTCAAAATTTCCTTCATTTAACCCCAAGGTAAATGCAACGGCAAATAAAATTGCATCGTGGAATGCTGGGTCGGCAAGCATGGTGTTACCTCAAGTATTCCCTTGCCCAGAAATTGTCATGGTCTACGTAAAAAATTATGACAAAAATAAAAAAGCAATTATGAATAAAAATACTTAGGAGGAAATTTTGTCCATAACCGAGAGTGAATTTGCTAGTCTGTTGAACCTAGGGTTTGAACAACAAAACTCAAATGTGCAAATTGACCTAAAAAAGTTGGTAGAGGATTATGAAAAAATAGATGCAACACAGAGAGATTCTTATATCAGAGGAATAACAAATGGTTCTAGCCTGAGTCCAGATCATAGGCCTCCTTATGATTATGAAATTTTTGTGCCATGGGTTCAGGACAGTATTTCCTTGCTAGCATTTTATTTGGGATTGGATAGTAACAAAGAAGTGGGTGCCAGCATTCTTGAAATTCTTTTTCATATTTATTTTGAAAAAGAACCAGTAAAATATTGTTTTATTGATCACATTATTCGTTGAATGCAAGAAAAATTACTAATGATTAAAATAGGTTCACAAAAGACATTTAGATTCACAACCTACTTGTGCTATCTTCTCTTAGCAAAGCATCATGCAATATTTCAAACAAACAAGCTTTGCAGTCAAGGCCAAAATCCAATATATGAGTTGACACCTCAGATAAGGATGATTGATAACAGAAGGAACTACAAAAATTTTGTAGACTTCTTTTTGGCACCAATGTACAATAAAATTATAGGCACTCCAATGCCTAGATTACCTGCTACTTGTAGAGATTTAATTCAACTTGGAAGTAAAATACAATTGGCTGACTGGTACTTCATGGAAGAGTACATAGTGTTAAGGTTTTACGGTTCAGTAGTAGAACCCTACAAACTTTTAATACATGTCATAGAGAGGGTATTTGCATTGGAATATGTATGGTAGATGGAGAGCACAGATGTACTCTTTAATGGTCAGCAAAAGAAAATGATATTTCCTTCCTTGCCTTTCTCATTTGGAGGGTTCACATTTGAGAGAAGAGGATTCAAAGTGGCAGAAGCCTTTTTTACAATTTTTTGCTTTGATGTTGACAGTCACTGGCAGTATGATCCACTCAACATAATTGGAACAAAGCTTAGAGAGAATGGGAACTCTGCAAGCAAATGTCAACATGAAAGTATGCCATTGATTGAAAAATTTAAAAACATGGATTCCTGGGAGGAGGTCAAAAAAGAGATGGAGAAATATGCTGCTGAAAATAATATGTCAATACAGGAATCATCATCAAAAATTATGGCATTGCACAAATAGAAAGGAAAAGTGTAGGCCATGACATCATACAATTTCTACTAGAAAGCTGCTCAACCATCTACAAAATCTATTCCAAATGACCTAATGGATGAATGTATGGATGATAATTGGACTCGAACCAAAATTAAAGATTTTTGGGAAATGAGGAAGAATCTCGGTGAGCCAAAAACCTCTAAAGATCTTTATGAGGTGGAAGAGGATAAAATGTTTAACGACTTGTGGAATAAGGAGCATCCAGTTGAAGTAAATGTCACTGATGATGATGACTATGACTAGGACTCTGTGGATCCCACATCCAGTGTGAATCCCACAATTAGTAGAGGATTTGATAAGTCCACAAAAGATAAATATACCAAAGGGGTAGATATTATACAAAAAATGGGCTACCAAGGTATTGGTGGTCTGGGTCCCAGTGGACAAGGGGTTTGGTCTGCACCTGACCCACTAGCTCCACCAAAACATGGTGTGAAACTAGGCCTTGGGCTTGGAGTTCAATCATCAGATTCATCAACTCAATCAATTCCATTAGTTCCAGCTTCAAATATAGTTCCACCTGTTGCAAGCACTCAGATTCAATCTCAATCAATTGCCACTCCCACAGCTGTGGATATCATGGGTACAACTACAACTAGTGGTCTGAAAAGGACATTGTAGATAGACATGAAAATAAATGTTCCCAGAGATCAAGGTAGGGTAAAGAAGCAAAAGGTTATGACAACTACAAGTATTAGTACAACAATGCCAATGGTGACTGTGAGTCCAACAATTTCCCAACCTTCAGGAGAAGACCCTTAGAACAGTCCAAAAACTCCACTTGTAATGCGTCAGGGTGTTGCTAATCCTCATGGTGGAATTAGCAGAACCACAGGCAACATAGGTGGAAGCTCATACATCAATGCAAGTACTTTGTCACCATTCAAACATTCAGTTGTGTCACAAAACCCTGATTTTCATTACAATGATTTTGTAACTAACTATGAACAATCAATAAATAGGAATAGAGAAAATAGTAAGAAAATGAAGATGGAAGTAGTTGTTGCAGCTCATGATGTAGAACCTACATCCAATAGGTTATTTCCCACATTTGACCCAAATAAAGATATGATGGAATTCATGGTTGTTATGCCCCTAGCTAGAGATAACAATGCACTAGAGAGTCAGTTAGATCCATCTCAATTTCAAGTTAGCACCCTCCAAATGGATTTATCCAAAATTAAAAATGTGGACAAGATAAATGCATCAAAAATGACCAACCATGTGGTCTACAGTTCACTGATGAAGTTGGAGGGAGAGAAAGGAAAGCTTCAAGGCACAATAGATAAGTTAAAGGCAGACTTGGCAAATGTAAACGCAATTGAGAAAGCAGCAAAAAAAAGGTGCAAAGAATTAGAGAGAAGGATAAAAAATTCATCCTCTAAAGAAGCAATTGGACAAAAAGAACATATGGATGCAGAACTGAAAACTCTAAGGGAAAAATTGGAACAGAGCGAAAAAAAACTTGAGGATGAAAAAGCCTCTTCATTAAGTTTTTACAAAAAATTGGAGAATGTGGGACATGAAACCAATAACTTAAAGAAAGAATTGGAGAATGAGAGGGTAAAAATAAAACAGTGGGAAGAGAAAGCAGAGCAAATAAGACATGGTGAACACCAGTTCTTAGAAATGAGAGAAGACCTAAAGAAGGCAAATAATACAATTAAAAATTATGAAAATATCTTGAATGACAATGTAAATAATACAATCAAACAAATAAAAAAATTCTTCTAGGGGCAAATAAAGATGTCTAGTGATAGTTTGTGTGATTGGTTTGAACTAAATGAAACTGTTACAGATGTTTATGGGACCCTGAAAGAGCACATTGTGAAGAACAAAAGTTTTTGTCAGAGACAAAAAACTACAAAGTGGATTATACAAGAAATCAATAGAACCAGTGATAGGCATTTGGCAAGCAAGGGAATTCAGGACCACGTTGGTGCAACAATAAAGGAGACCTATGTCTTTCAAATATGTCAGAAACTAACAGAAGCAGATGAAACTCTTGCCTTATTCGGGCCAAAGCTCACCAAGATGAATTGAAAAACAACCAAATTGATATCTCTTGGTTTGCTGAGTCCTAGACCTGATTACTCATCAACGAATTTCATTGGAAGAGAAAGCTTACAAAAAAAAGTTGGAGGACACAATGACGTTTGATTTAGGAAACCTTCCTCAGGACAGAACTCATGAAGGCATTCCAAAGTGCATCAAAAAATTCACAATTTTGAATGCAGTAATGGAAGGAACATTGCTTTCAACTCACTCTTCCAAGTATGGATGGCTGACGAAGTTGCAGGTCATTTACTATAACATCAAAAAATTTTCCCTTCCAACTAACGGAGAATGGAGCATACTAAAGAAATTGATAGAATCATCTTGATCTCATCAATCATAGTATGTGGAAGTACTTTTAGTTTCAATCATCTCTATATCTTTAGTATATATCTTTGATATTATCCTAAATACTAGAGTCTAGAATTGAGTTTAAAGTAACAAGTTTGAACTTTGTTTTTTGAACAGGATCAATGTTGCAGTTGCAGATGCTATTGCCAATGTTAATTTACTAAACCGGCCTGTCAAATGTAGAAATGTTCAACTAAAGTTGTAGAGATGTTGTAGACTTTAGTTCTCTTACTGATTTAGATTTTGAGACTTGTCACTTCACATTAGGAAAATCGACCTAAAGCTGTTGTTGCTCCCTTGTTTTTATAAAAGGGAATTCAGGGTCATTGGCTTAGAGTTAGGGTAATGAAATTGAAATTGGGCAATGTGCTAAATTGCCAATGGGTATTGAGTCAATAACTTTTGTAAGTAGAATCACAGAGCTGTATTGAGGCATTGTGTCATATTTGTAATTAAATTAATGAGAATTAGTATTTCTAACTCTAAGAATTGTAACATATGAATTGCTACGTTGTCAAAAATAATAATGAAAAATCTACAAGAATTGTACCATATGAGATAAATAATGCAAATGAAAACCATTATTAATTGTGGAATTGAATCTTGATGACATTACCAGCCACATTCATGTTTTTGACATTGGAATATGTTATTATGCATGATTGATGATGACATACAGAAACTGACAGTAGACTTCAGGAAAAAGCTTAATAAATACCTAGGACCTACTACTTCTACAATGGTTCAAATTCAAGCTACCACATCATATCATCATTTAGATCATCGGATTTAGTTCCATCAACTTCATAGCTTCCTTGGTTCTTCGATATGTTTTCTTCACTCTGCATACCACCGCTTAACTGATGTTCACCGCTAGCAGTACTAGTACCAGTACATGAGTCAATGACATCATTATCTTTGGCATGCCCACTCCCAATCGTACTTTGGTTTGAAATGTTTCCCATCTCTCTTCTTTGACATTTCTTCCTCCACAATTTCAATGCCCTTTCGTAAGGAAAAGTATTGACTTCATACCTGGATGTATAGAGCCTCAAGCAATTTTCCAGATTCTTGTCTAGTTTGTTTCTTAGCTTTGACTTTAAGAATCCCAAAGCACTGAAAAATATCTCATCCTCCACGGACCCCAATATCATGGTTAGACATAAATCAGCAAGCTTGAAATATTCTGATATTGAATCAGTCAACAATTCGCTCTCAGCTAGATTTTTCCAAAGCCTTGATACTGATCCATCTTTGGGAGTGTTCTGCATAATATTATATTGTTCCATCATTGTCATTGAAAAATGACCTGATTGCTCTCTCAAACGATTTGCATCTAAAATTGCATTTAGAGTTACTCCATATAACTCTTTGGTTTGGCAAAAATGATCTATCAGAGTTAGTAGCTTAGTTTTAAAATCTTTCAGACTATACATATTCCAATATCGAGGAAACACAATAGCCATGGATTCAAGTAGTTTGACTGCAGGGAATCTTGCTCTAATCTATGTGGAAAGATCAAAGGCAATGTGCTTCACAGAAGTTGTTATAGACTCAATGATCTTGGTAAAGTCTTCCCTTTTAATACTTGATACTCCCCTCCTGGGGTTCTTTCTTGGTTCCTCGGACTCAATCCTGGCAAAGTAGTGCATTGGTATCTCAACTCCACAAACTTCTGCACATAACTCCCCCTTTGAACTAATTTTTAAAAAGTTATCAGGATTGTCCAAATCTATGATTTTCAGCTAGCTGGCAAATTTTACATCATCGACACATAATTCATAGAGATTATCGAGCGTCAAGCATGTTAATTTATGTAGTGTAGCATATTCTACAATATACATAGCTCTTTGTTGGGCCTTTTTCATTATATTTCTCATTTCCTCAAGCATGGGGAGAAGACCTGCTAATGTTAACAATGTCTCTACATTACTTAACATTGCCAGTAGCCCTCAAAATTTTGGTTGCCCTGCTTCATCATGACTTGAGTTCATTAGACCAAGCAATGATTGATATTCTAAAAAAACTCAATGTGTTGGTCCATCCAAAGAGATCCATCTAGTATCATTATCCTTGAGAAGCTTGTTCCTATCAGTTAGTCCTTCGGCAAAGTGTTGAAATTCCCTCAATCATTTCAAACTTTGATAGAAGTATTGGTAGAGCTCTTTGATTAAAGCTTCAATTTTTTGTACTCGAGCATGCTTGCTAACAACTCCAAAAGCTAGATTCATTCTGTGGGCCATGCAGTGAATGGGAGTAATGTAGGGTGCACAAGAAGATTGTATCCTTGTGCAAAGACCGCCCCTGTGGCCTTGCATTACTGAAGCTCCATCTGTTCCAACACACACTAGCTTTTTGCAATGGTCATGTCATCTATACCTCCATATTCAATTAGAGAACTCTTTACTAGTTCAAATAAATTTTCTGTTGTCGCATTATCCCTCATTTTAGCAACAGTTAGTAGATGAGGTTGGCAAACAAAATTCTGTACAGTATAAAGATGCATGCATACCTAGGAAGTATTGTCTACTACTGTAGCCTCGTCTAAAGACAATGCAATAAAATTTGACTCTTTAATTTTTTCCTTCAAATCCTCTTTTTCAACCTTGGCAAGACAACTTGCCCATTCCCATCCACTTTTTACTGACCAGTGACTATTAGGATAGTTATGAACTTTTAGAAAGTGTAATAAAGCACTCAATGATGGGTAGTCTGTCATAGGACACCCTCTGCTCAAAATATTAAACACAACACTTAACTGAACAACTTTTCCCATTAGTTCTACTTCCAATGCTTTTCCAAAACAAGCTTCAATAGAGCCTTTAACTTCACCAGGCTTCATCTTTATATTATGCTAAAATTCATATAATTATGCATTCCTAACATGCTGAGATTCCTCCTTTGTTTCCATCTTATCACTGATTTTTGAACTCCATTTATGGTTTTCTTTTTGTAAACTTTACCCATATGCTCCTCTATGGTGTCAATTTTTAGCTGCAACCTCTTTTCCTTCTTATTTATCTTGCTACAAATCTTACATCTGCATTCTACCGAAGGCTCCCCTTCAATTGGATTATCCACTAGTTTAATGAATGGATACTTTGACATCCATTCTATTTGAAAATTCCTCAACAGATCCCACATTCTATCATTCTTTGATTTGTATTTTCTTTTCTTCCCTGCACCATCATCTTCTCTGACATTCTCAGTCTCATCCAAGTCAATTATATCATTATGGCTACTCTGGGTATTTAACTAAAAATCTTCTTCAAGTTCATCGTGACCTGAGATATTAGGTTCGCTGACTTCTTCAATATGTTGTGTAGGTTTAGCCTTAGGTTGTGAATCTTGAAAATCTTCTTGTGATGAAGTAGCTTCCTGATTTTGGCCAAAAACATTTCCAACACCATGCCCAAAGTACAATGATAAGGTTCTACATTTTGTTGGCCTCTCTTGGCTTTCCCCATATGCTGGAGCCTTACCCTTATTCTTGTTCGACATCTTGATTCTTCAACAAAATAAAGGATACCACCCTACCGGTGAAAAAAAATGTAAAAAAATGTTTTCTTGTTGAAGAAGTGACAAATGACAATAGAAATATAATATACAATGTTTACATAGTCGCAAAATAATAATCACTTACCTTTGCCTCAAATTCAATCACAGTCGTGACTCGCCAAAGAAGTCAAGACTCAATAGTATGAACTTCGCTATCGATCAAATTGAACCGATCCAAATTGTGTACAATAACATTGATGTATGAATGTATTTATGCTAATCTTTATTGGTGAATTGGGTGGGAGGTATTAGGTCAGTGTCCAAATATTTGGTGAAGCCCATGTAATTATAACACATCTTGTGTTATATCCTAGGTGATTATGGGTCATCCAATACCATGGTAATATTAATAAAGTTGGTGAAAATCAATCGGTTTGAGCCACATGTCCATAAAATGGCTGGCAAAGTTGGGTCCGCTTAATATATATATATATATATATATATATATATATATATATATATATATATATATATATATACATATAAATATATATACATATATATACATATATATATATATATACATATATATACATATATATACATATATATATATATATATATATACATATATATACATATATATATATATATACATATATATATATATACACATATATATATATACACATATATATATATACATATATATATATATACATATACATATATATACATACATATATATACACATATACATATATATACATATATATATATATATATATATATATATATGTATATATATATATATATATATGTATATATATATATATATTGTTGGCATTAAGTAGGATTGCCACTAGTGACAACACTTATTTGCATCCTGAGTGCAAACCGAGTAGAATAGTGCAAACCGAGCAGGATAGTGCAAACCAAGCAGAACAGTGCAAACCGAGCAGGACAGTGCAAACCAAGCAGAATAGTGCAAACTGAGCAGGACAGTGCAAACCGAGCAGAACAGTGCAAACTGAGCAGGACAGTGCAAACTGAGTAGGACAGTGCAAACCGAGTGACATTATGTCTACCGAGTCACAAGTATTTATCGAGTTCAAAACTTACCGAGTGGTTAGTATGAACCAAGCCTTCACTTCTACCGAGTGCATGACGATGCCGAGTAATGCAGTGGACGCCGAGTATCAGAAAGTCACCGAGTTAGTTTGTAGGAACCGTGTAACCATACTTGGGCCGACTTAGTAGCACTTATGTTTATTTGTTAAGCCGACTTTGTAATTGTAATTAATTGTTTAGACTTGTATATAAACAATGTTGTACAAATACCAAGTAGTATGAATGTGGAATTAAAAAAAGGGGAGATAAAAAGGCAGAAACTAGTGAATTACAAAGGGCTACTATACATAAGGAGCAGCAGAGACAAATTCATCATAGAAGGTGATCAGTACATCAGCGAATCTCATTCAGCAATCTAGTTGCAAAGTAAGAGATATACTGTTTCATTTTAACCAGTGAATCAGTACTAAAATCCTCTAACCAGGTAGACTTAACAGTCTTTTGTAAAATCTCTTTACCGAGTACATACTTCTTTTGTAAGTTTGTAAAAATCCTTTAACATGGTGGATTTAGCAATCCTTATTGCTCCTAGCAGGGCAGATCATCAGAAGTGATCAATGTAAGCCTTAACCGGCCAACTTTATAGTGCAGTATTAAAGCTTTGTGGGTTTCATCCCCACCCTAGTTTTACTTTCTTTTGGAAGGTTTCTGGGTAACCAAATCTATGTGTCATTGTTGTGAATGCTTTTATGTTTCATGCTTTCTATATGCAAAAGGATAAAGTGAACTATATGTTAATACATCTGATATTGATATAAAAAATTTAAAGTTACTGATTCACCCCTCCCCTCTCAGTAACATGGTTAATTCTTGAATATTTCCAACAATTGGTATTAGAGCTATATTGGTTTTCAAGATAAAGCTCAACTAGCTTGAGCAAAGATCCAGGACAATGGAGGTATTCAAACTGAACAAGGTGATTGAAAATGAAAAGCTAGATCTGGAAATGGCCATAGCTAAACTTAAAGAAGCAAAAGAACATCTTTCCTAATCCCTAAGAAGAAGGAAGGTACTTGCAAATCAGATGAATGATCATAATTACATTGAAGAAAAGATTGAAGATCTTTTTCCCTCAAATAGCTCAGATGAAGCAAAAAATGCTGTCAAAGAACTCCTAGAAAAGAATGGGTCTCTGCAGGAAGAAGTGAGAAAATTAAAAAGAGAACAAGAACTACACTCAACAAGATTTTGTGAGATCTTAGAACAAAGAAACAAGTTGAAAGATGAATTAGATGGAAGGAACAATGAAGTCCAAAATAAAACCCTTCAGCTAGAAAACCTAATTGATCAGATCTCCCATACAAATGAGGAAATTCTGACTCTAAGATCAGAAATAGAAAGCACAAGAGAAGAACTAAGATCTGAAAAATGAATCAATGAAAGAATGCTGAAGAACCAAGAAGACTTAAATCAGCTGCATGATCAAAATCTTCATAGGCAAAAAGGAAAAGCAGGACTTGGATACAAAGGAGAAGGTGAATCTTCTAAGCAAGGTACTCAAAGGAATCAGAAACCTACTTGTAATCATTGTGGCAAAATAGGACATACTTCAAATAAATGTTGGAGCAATGAAAAAGTAGAATTCAATGGAAAATGCTACAACTGCAATCAGCATGGTCACAAAGCAAATGAATGCAAGGAAAAACCAAGATTCAAAGGTAATTGTCACAAATGCAACAAACAAGGTCACAAGGCATCCGAGTGCAGATCCAACACATTCAATCCAGCAGAACAAATTATGAAAGCAATGTTTGGATGGGATTACAACACTTGGTGTAGATGTCATTACTGTGGAGAATATGGACACATTGGCATGAACTGCATAAAACATCATCTAAGGAAAAGAGATACTACCATAAGATGTTTCAAATGCACTAAACTCGGTCATATAGCCAAAAATTGCATGAATGCTAGTGAAGTTGAAGATGGAAAGAAGAATGAAGCAACTAAGATCAGTAAACAGATGAGACAACAGTGGATTCCTAAATCTACTGAGCAAACCAGTCCAAGTAATGGAATGGGTGGCTCTACCGACTCAAACTAAATTCCCAAGAAAGCACTGGAACTGTATTCTCATAGAAAAATTTCAAGCAGTTCCAAAACTGAATTAAAAGAAAGATCTAAATCAGCATACAGATGCAATAAGATCACACGAAGGTCGGTATTAGTTTTCACCAAGCAAGGTCGGGAGCTATCTAATATGATTACCGAGAGAGGTCGGAGCAATATGAATTCTCAAGTTCATCAAGTTGCGAAGTCTTTAACGAGCAATTAATTCATAGTGGGTGACAGTCTATCGGAATTCATACCCTAATTTCTACTAAGCATTAATGACAGAGTTGTAAACAAAAGGCAAGAAATCAAACTCATTCTTCACCGCGAACTTTAGCATTTTGAGAGCAAAAAATTTCCAGAGCAATCAAGTGATTCAAATACTTTTCCGAAAAGAATTCTCTGTGAGCTACCATGGCATCGTCCAGCACTTTAGCGAAGAAAGGAACATAAATGATAATCCAAGGGGAATGGAGAGCACCAAATTTCAAACTCGTGCCCCGCAATTGCAGCAATCCTAGACCCGAACGGAGCTCAATCTTAGATTCCTCCTAAGGTACTACTTGTTAACGATATTCACAATCATTTCAATTGTGCAATTCAAGAGATGGGAAACCTAGAGCTAGATATTGTGCGTGAGGAACTGTGTGTGAATGGTGTTCTAAAACCAGAGCACAAACATCTGGAAGACAAGGGATTAGTTCACATTACACATTTACCTCGAAACTTTCAGGAGAAATGGGTTAGATAAATTCTCAGCCGTGTACACGAAGGCAAGATTTGGCTTGAGAAACCCATAGAGATCACTAAGAAGATGATTCACCGAATCACCGGTCTTCCCATGTTAAACAAAGTTAAATCTACCAAAACCCTAGGTCGGCCGGAGCTGGAGAAGAAAACCCTAGCCAAGTGGGACGGTAGAGGCATGAAAGTAAGCAGCATTACTGATGCTGAACTGAAGTTTGGAACACACATCATTGCTCATAAAATATATAGTTCAAGTTGGCAGAATAGTGTTCCCTGCGAAGCCATAGACCTAGCATACAAAGTGGTAAAGAATAATTTATCATTTGACCTTGCAGATTTATTGTTAAAATAGTTTAACAAGAACATGGAAAGCATTCAAACTTCCAAAAACAATCCATGTAAGTTTGGATCTCTTCTGGTCTGTTTATTTTTCTATGTTCAGAAATTCTTCCCTTCCAAAGGAAAAGTAGTATGGAGAAAGGATGTGCCGATTCTTTATGAGATAAATGAATATATTTCAGAAATGGGTGAAAATTTTGAGAACATCATGGATAGTTATTTTGAGTCTTTCAAGGAGAAAATGAATGACAGATTCTGGATTCCACAGAAGTTGGTGGAGGATTATAAGGATGATATTTGTTTCATGGTGGACTGTGACAAAGTATACATTCAAGTAGCTAAACTGAGGACTGTACATGTGAAACCTCTTCCTTATGAGGTAAACATTGATGAAACAAAGAATATCATTGAAGCCCTCCTTAATCAGCCTGTTGATCCCAAAGCTCCATATTTTGGGACATATGAAGAAGCAAAAGTGAGAATTGAATTAAGTATAAAGCTTCCACAGGCAGTAAATAAAGGAAAAAAGAGGATAGCCAAAATGCAAGCTATCACACCTCTAATGCTAACGAAGGGCAGAGGAGAAGACATTGAAGAAGAAGAGAAAAATGATGAGAAAATAGAGGAACTAGAACCTGCAAAGAAGAAAGGAAAGGTATTCATCACCAAGGTACCTAAGCCTCCCACTGCCGTATTTACAAGGAGGAGTGCAAAGGGTAAGGCAGACAAAAAGGACAAAGATATAATATTCAAAAAGCCTCCTCTAACCCTTCAAGAGAAGATCAAACTTTTGAGAGAAGGATGTGGAGTAAGTAATATAAAATCTTTAAAATATGAAATAAGATCGGAAACAAAACAAAAGGAGATTGAAGATGCTGTCATTGAAAAGA